>MU225369.1:1681879-1730169 GCA_018584345.1 Thuja plicata
TGATAATAAATGTAGTAAGTGAATGCAAATCATCAAAACCTGTAAGATAGTGTTAACTGGGTAACATGTACATGCAAATTTCTCTTTTGGTGCCTATTTTGTTGTATGATTAGATTTTGGATAACAGCCTATACCCCTAGAAGTGGACCTATATTAAATATAATTTCAAGATTCGTTACTTCGGAGACCGAAACACCTAACCCGGAAGCGGGAATTAAATCTTTCCAAAGCCCGACATCCGGAAACCCTGAAAACTTGAAATCTGGACCCTATGTCAGAATCAAGGTCGACTCTGTCCTAGGTCAGGGTCAAGGTCGACCTTGACCCAAAAGGTAGACTTTGACCCTGAGGTCAAGAATCTCAGATTTGTAGATCAGAATGCCAGAAACAGGTCGGAGAGAAGTGGAAAATGGGGAAGAACAGGGGAAAATCTAGATCCAAGTCAGAGACCCATTCAAGGCGCTTGACATGACCCCAAACCACTTACTCGAAGGGATAAACTAGTCCAAAATGGAAGCTCTTCCATTTTCTAATGATACATTTAGCCCCCACTTTAGCAAGAGTATGGACTCGATGCAAACTCTTGGTAAAGGAGATCATGAAGAAAAGATAATCCTATTGAAATCAAAGGGACAAAACAATCCTCAAGCCCCCAGGGACTTAACTTTTTGTCAACCTAAGATTACAATAAGAGAGACATCACCAATCAAAGAAAAGGAGAAAGAGAGAGAGGGTGTGATTACCTCGCCTAATTAATGAGAAGTTATGTCCCATTGTGAACCACACAACAACTGGAAAGATGAAATTGAACCGCCTAATGAATGTGGCTACTCACTAGTCAACCCATCAGGGAGATCCGGTCTTAAGGACACCTTCCAACCTTAAGGGATCAAAATGTTGTAAATTAAAAATGGAAGGATCAAGAGATCCATATAAATTTAAACTGGAGGGATCAAGAGATCCTATAAGGTAAAAATCCATGCTTTAAGGATTAGTCTTTAATCCATAAAGGAAAAAAGTTTTAAGTTTGAAAATATTTTGAAAGTACGTGTGTGCAAATAGTGAGTAGAGTGTATGCCCCCATGTTAAAGTCATTGCTAACACTTTAACATGAGAAATGGCTTTAACATAAACATAAACAACTCCACTTATTACATTTCCACTATGAGATGCCCCCAAACAAATACAAATCAAGGGAAATACCACATAAACATACAAAGAACAAAGAAGAGATCTACCTAGTGTGGGGTCACTATGATCATAAGATAATATATATGTATGATATTATAGAAAATGAATTGACATCATTCCCCAAATAAAGTAGAACTATAATCACAAGGGAGGAAAGAAGATGCAAGATTTACAAAGAAGAGTCTTTTTGGACCACAACACAGAGACCAAAAAGAATCAATGCTACCATGTCACAGATCCAAGTGGACTACACAAGGAAAACATTTATGAACAATAGCACAAGTACAACATAACATGAAAACAACATATAGAAGAATAGAGATACATATAGAGGAATAGTACAATAGGCTCGATTCCTTTATCACCTTGCACCAACAAAGTAACAAGGGTCGTATAAAAGAATCTAACAAACATTTAGCAAACACATTATGGGAGAAGCACAATACAACAGGCAAACACAATAAAGGATACCATGAAGGAAAAGTCAATCAAGCGCATCACCTACTCTCCCCATCTTGGTCTATATTATTTAGGGAAGGTGGGTAACTCGCAAGAGGGACTATATCCAACACAGTAGGAATGATAGCCAGTTCCAAACAAGGATCCTCTTGAGAATCACGATGTTCGATACTAGGTGTAATTATCAATCGAGTTGAAAGCATATGAGGTAAATCAATATCAATATCAATGGTCTCATATTCATCACTAGGATCGATAGGATCATCAAGAGTATCTTCCTCATCAAGATTAATTAAAATAGGATCTAGAATGTGGATAGAATCATCATTAATATTAACTTCTTCCAACACATCAGGCATAGGTTGGTCAAAAGAAGGTTAGGAATTTGGAAGAATGGAGGTACGGGCCCTAGCTTTAGCCCTACACTTCTTACGATGTTCATTAGAAGATCGGTTACACTTCACTTTGATTGAAACATGTTGAGAACTAGGAGGAACAAAAACTGGTTCTTTCACAGGCTCGAGAGGAGGATTCTCAATAGGGTGAGAAGCAACACTATGAGTTTGATTAATAGAACTAGAAGTAATGGATAAAGGAGGTATAGAAGGAGTGGGAAAAATACCACGGTTAAGATATATCTAAGGCATGCTTAACTTGAAAATCTTGCGATGTTTATAGGCTTTATATGAACAAAAAAGGTTATCAGGGCGAGGAGGACATGAATCAGGTAATGAAGGCCAAAAAAAATCAAGGGTAGCACAATCTCTAGGCCTAGAAGGTTGATACAAACTATGATTAATCATTTTCACTTCTCCATTATGAATGAACTTAATACACTTGTGAATAGGAGAAGTAACGACATGCATGGAAGTTAACCAAGGAAAACCAAATTTGACTTGAAACTGATCAGAAGTAGGAATGAAAATGAAGGTACTATCTACAACTTTACTACAAAGTTCAACAGGCAAGTTAATAGAACCAAGTGAAGGATAGAGAAAACCATTACAAGTTTGGATCCACACATCAAATGTATCATAAAAATCATGTTGTAAGTTCTTCATAAAAAGGTTTTCCTTAGTAATGACATTTATTAAAGATGTGGGATCAACAAGACAAACATGCGTAGGTATCTTAGCAATCCTAGCATAAATATAAAGGGGACCATCAGGAGTCTTAATAGTCTCAGAATCATCAAAGGTGATTGATAGTTCCCTAGGTCGTTTATCCTTAGTTTGTTTCTAAGGTTTAGGAGGAACTTGAGGTTGAAGTGGAGGCAAAGGATCTTGAACAATAGGTTGAGATGAAACATCACACTCCACATGATTAACAATGTGATTGAGATCATCCATCTTTGAATCGTAAATAATATCCACAGAAGATGGTTGAACAATGGTATTGGTATCATGTGTAGGTAAAGGATTCATATAAATTTGAAGGTTTTGATTAGGAGAGACATATTTATTCCCACTGCCATAAAAATCATCAACAGATAAAGCATTAGAATCAATTAAGTCTTGAACCTTATGCTTTAGAGAATAACACTTCTCAGTATCATGACCATGTTGACGATGATACTGACAAAAGGATTTAGGATCAAAAGATTTAGATGTCATCATAGTAGGGAGAAGAGGTCGAATAGGAGGCAAAGTAATCATATTAGCACGTAACAACCTACTCATAATAGAATGTAAAGATTCAGAGAGAGGATTAAATGTACGATTCATATGGAAAGCAGTGGATGCAGAAGTGGCATTGTTGGATGCAACAACAACTTGATCAGCGACTGCATTTGCCTGTTTATTTATCTTGACATAGTTGTTAGGTTTCTGAAACTTATTAGGATTAGGAACAACATCACTCTTATCATCTAGAAAAAGATCCATTGGAGTGTTTCTCTCAAATTTACTCACTTCTAATCGATAATGATGAAGTGTTGCACAAATTTGTTGAAAAGAGGTAAATTCAGTAAGCAGAATCTTATCTCTAATACCCTTTTGTAAATTTGAAATAAACATATGCTGAATATCAATATCAGGAACAAGATAAGAAATCTGAGCATACAAATACTTAAATCTACCAATAAAATCTGTCAATTTTTCCTTAGTGTTCTATTTACAATGCATTAAATCAGTTAAGGAAACTTGCAGACCAATGTTATTTTGAAACTGTTGGATAAAATTATTAGCAAGTTTAGGAAAAGAATCAATAGAACAAGGAGGTAAAGAACAATACCATTGCAAGGCCTTATCACAAAAATTTATAGCAAACAACTTGGCTAAAATCCTATGGTCATGAGCACAATCACTACAAAGGATTTGAAATGTTTTAACATGAGTGACAGGGTCTCCCTTACCATTGTAATTCTCAAGACGAGGCATATCAACTTGCTGAGGGATAGTAGCACGAATAATGTCTAAGGATAAAGGACTACCCATATCACATGTAGGAATTATAAACTTGGATTGGGTGAAGGATGCAATTTGTTCTTTTAAAGATGACACAGTTTGAACCAAACTAATGATTGTGGAATAATTAGAATAAATAGGTAGCATAGAAAGATTAGGGATACTAAGAAAAGTATATGAAGTGGTAGGAATGGAAGACACAACCATTGGAACACTTAGGACCACAGTTGGAAGAGGGTTGGAATAAGTAAAATGCACACTGTGATATGAAGGTTGTGAGATAATTAAAGACACTGGTGGAATACTCACAAGGTGAGATGGAAGAGTTGTAGTCATTAGATGACGAGTGTAAGTAGGAACGCTAGTTAGAGGAATTGAAGAAGGTCCCACACTAGTGATAGGAGGAGTAAGTCCTAGATCTTGAGCCTCTTGAACTAAAGGTCTGAAATTTGAATGCACAAGATGAGTGATACCATGCAAGAGATTAACACCTTGATCACTATTACTAAGGACTTTCTTAAGATCTTCTATAGCTTGAATAGCAGTTTGATTATGGTTTTCTTGGATAAGCCAATTTCCCACTTTATCAAGTTTGGTTGAAAGTTTTTAAACTTTCTCAGGAGGAAATCTTAAATCCTCATCCTCATCATGAGATGAGTGAGAAGAGTTTTTCTCCGTAGAAGGATTAGAATCATGAGTGATTAGATTGGCATCCAGGATCCTAAGGAAAGGAGAGGAAGAATCAGAATCAAAGGAACCCATAAGTTTACAAATCCTTCTAACTGGGATATTATATGTAGGACTAGAGGTAGTAAAGCTCATACACCAATGCAATACAATCAAACTAAATTACCAAGAATGTATAAGAAAACAAATATGCATGCAAGATCTTATTAGAAACACCAAGAGGGGGGTGAATCAGTGTTTGTCTATTAATTATAATTCAACAACTTTAAACTTGAATCAAATAGATAACAAAGGAAGCACAACACATAACACAAGATATGATTACGGGGAAACCTTGATCAGAGGAAAACCCCGGTGGGAATTAGTACCCACAAATGATTGTACTAGTATAATGAACCTATTAAAGTTCCTTTGCCCTGTTAGGAGCAATATTTACAATTCAAGTACAATGACCCTATTTGGAGTCTTTAAAAAAACCCTGTTAGAGGTGGTTGGCTCACTGTTAGAGCTTACTGCTCAATAAGATGAAGGCTACAACCTTCTGATAACTGATATACACTATATCAAAAATGAACTATTGTAATGACATTGTTGTCTGATCAGTTCCGTTTATGCGTTGATGCTTTAATCTCTTGTAGACTTCTACTTCATACTAGTTTTCTCATATTGATCTTTTGAATATCTTCTCTACTTCTTTTTAATCAACACAATTAATACAAAAGTGCATGTCTAGTATATATACATGCCTGAATAGACATGACTAAAAACAAGACCTTAGTCGGCCCAAAAACAACATACACAATGCTTCCAAACAAATTGGCTTAAGCGTGTTTACATGAATGATTAAGACATAATTAAAAACTCATTACAATAGGTGCATAGCCTTTACAATACAAAATATTATACGCTAACTTAAACTCTGAGGTCGGCTCCATACTCTATTTTCTAAACTGTTAGTGGCACTTAATCTTCCTGTAACTTCTCTATATTGTCATTTCGTACCATGTGTGTATAGGGTAAACACAAAAAAATATCATAGAGCTTAAGTATGAATGCACATAGTTTGACTCGATGGTATGCACGTGCGCTGGTGCTCTGATCAACTGAATAACTCTATACTGTTTTGTTTTTTGTACTTAGTCAATTTTTCTCTTCAAAGTTTACCATCAGAACTTCATATGACTTTGTTGCCATAATGAAAACACAAAATAAGTCATATACACCCTGAGTGTCAACTTGCCAACAATCTCCCCCTTTGTCATTAATGGCAACAAAGGAATGTGGGCAAGTTGCTTTAAACTTTGACTTAACAACAAAAACTGTATATTATAACTTTGGCTATATAACATACTCCTTATATACATACATTACTCCCCCTTTGACATTAATGACAAAGGTGTCAAAAATTGTAAGTCTCTAGGTACTTACTCCAAGTAGACATCTAGATAAGAAATCTGAAGATTCTTGATCTCTTGCTGCCAGAATGCCTTCAGTGCATTAGCTGTCTAAAGATGGGCGCATAAGGAATATGTAAGCTTATCCATATTTGTTAGATCCATGCAGGGTCGTTGATCATATGTGGCAATGGTTGCATCTATTTGTTTGATGTTCTCATTCAAAACAGCTAAGGAGGGTGCAAGTGCATTTCTTAGTTGGGTCTGCCTGATCCTTATCTTGCTGATCTCCATCTTAGCTTTTTCAATATTGTCTATCTGTCCTTGATAGATATTGTTTTAGATATTGATGTCTTGGGATGATGTTTCAACTAATTGCCTTATGTTATCAACCAATATATCTGCCTCCTCAATCTTCTTGATGTGCTCAGAAGTGAGTTTGCCTCTGTCCATGCAATTTTCTATTACTTTCCTACCTTTTGATGCCAACTCTTCCAGAATTTTCTGACCATTCTTTAATGAATTGAGATCTAAAGAGAAGTTCTTTACCAATTCATCCAATCTTTCCTTTTTGTAAATTTCCTCTGCAGTTCTAGTAGCTGAGTCTACTAAACTAGTGAAGTGTGCTTTGAAGTTTGTTAAGATGCTATCGACATCATCAACTGACTAAATTTTAGCCACTTTCTTATCTACTGGCACTAAGTCATTCAAAATGTTCACTGACTCTAGAACAAGAGGGTTTCTCATAAATTTTTTCTCTTTGGATTTCTCCATGGTTAAAACACTGATCTTGATCAAATCTTCTTCTCCCCATGCATCTAGGATTACTGAGTCAGGGGTTAAAATTGACAAAAATGAAGTTGATGGTTGAATAGATGGAGTGAATATAACATTTTGACTAGTATCCATACATTCACTTTTCACTGGCATCTCCATAACAGGTGGATCATTAGATTGATTAGCTTCCTCATTATTCAAACCTGTTGAATCTTTAGGAGGAGCTTCATCTTGTTGTAGGGAAGTATTATCCATGCATACCTTCTCTGTCTCTTCAGTGCTGACAAATTCTTTTTAAAATTTGTTCATGCCATTATCTAAAGCTATCATGGATATCTTAACATCATTTATCACAATAGTCTCTTCTGAATCTTTGGCTGTATCAGAAGGTGATGAAAATGTGGGCGCTGAATCCTGTGGACCTGTCATAGGTGCATTTGGAATCACTGGTTCTTTATCCTATTTTGGAGGGACTGGAGTTACTTTAGCTATAGGCACCATTGATGGATACATGTGTCTATCCAAAAATACTTGCTCGAATGCTTTCTGAGTCTCTTCACCAACCAATTCATACTCTTTGTTCACAATATGAAGAGTTCTTGTTTTGGTTCTGAGATGAGGTTTCACCAAATCTAACAGTATTTATTTCTCATCATGTGAGAAAATAGGGAGAAGACTATCTAATGTTTCTTCTCTAATCCTCATATATTCCTCTATTGCTTGTCTTTTCAATAGGTCTAGTATGTTACATAATTTGTCTAGCATGACTGTCTTGAGTTCCAATACTGACCTCTTAAACTTGATCATATGAGAGATAATATCATAGAATGAATTTCTAATTTATCTATCTCTTGGTACTTGTCATGGAAATTTTTAGTAGAGTCTAGTCTTCCTTCATTAACAATTCTATTCCTTAAGACTGTCAGACTAGGTCTGAATCCTACCTCAGGAGGGGCTTGAGTGTTCTTTACTTTGCTCCTTGTTGTTCTTGGGGATGGGTGACCTGTGGGAACTTGCTTCCTTCTTCTGGTCAACTTGCTTGGTATTGATGGTGGAGAGGATTCCAGATCAATGGTGGTAGAAGGTGCAAATGTACCTAATGGTTGTATTCCTAGTTTTGTTGGTTTTCCCTAAAATTTTATTGTCATCATGCCAATTTCTATACAAAATCAGAAAATCTGTCCCAATTTGAATTATCCCTGTGGAAATTTTATGTTCTTAGGTCAAAATCCACATGAATAGTGAAAAACCCAAAACCCTGAGCTGTCTTCTAAGTGAAAATGCAAAAAAGCCCTAAAATTTCAATTGAGTTTCTATTTTTGCATTACCTTTTTGAAAAATGTAAGTTATAAAAAGTCATGTGCCCTTTTAATGGTCGCCTAGTCACTTAAATCCTAAAAGCATATTCCATTTTATCATGAGACTTGGCGATTAACTATTGTCGGGATGTCTCAAAAGGAAAAAAGAATATTCTTTGTAAGTTATGAGACTTAGCAAAGTCCTTCAGTCGTGAAGTCTCCCAATGAAGAAAATATGATCTGGCGACATGGAGATAAGTGGTTAAGTCACGGTGTCGTGTGATATATCCTGTAGTTAGTAAATTACCATGAGACTTAGAGATTGCATCAGTCACGGGGTCTCCAGATCAGAACACAATTAGTGATAAGTTTAAATGCTCCTGTCGCCAAGTCTCCAGTTAAAAGGTCAGTTAAGTAAAAGGTTTTGAGACTTGGCGACAAACCGCAAGTTGATTGGAGTATATGGTGGTCAGGTAGTCGCTGGTCAAACATGGTAAGTCAACATTTTTTCAAGCGATTTGGAGACAAATAACTAAAATGAGACACGTGTCCACAGTAAAAGGAACAAAGGGTTGTCGTGTGGTCTCCCAAAAGGAAAATATCATTTGGCGATTAAGAGACTAAAGGATGTAAAGCTATGTATTTTAATATTGTCGCGTGGTCTCCAAATGATTTAGGGTTTTCAAAATATACTCAGTGACTTAGCAGAGCCGTCAGATGTAGAATAAGATAAGATCAACAGTGGTCGCTGAGTCTCTATCAATTTTGCATAAGAGTAAAATGTTCTTGCGACAATGAGATTAGCTTTAGTCGCATAGTCTCTGAATTAAAATTAAAAGATAAGGTTTCATGGGCTATGTCATGAAGTCTCCAAAGGAAATATTAAAGAGCAGTTTTAATTAGTGATTGGGCGACTAAGGGTAGTAGCGGGGTCTCGTAAAGTGAAATAAACATTTAGAGACTTAGCGATAAGAGCTTAAAAGATGAAAAGTAACCTTGGTCGCAGAGTCTCCAAATAAACTCTGAGTTTGGCAATGCTACTAGTGAATTGGATTCATTTGGTCACGTGATCGCCAAAAGTTAATCATGGTTAAGCGAAGATGAAGAAAATCATGTAGTCGCTAGATCTCCAGAAGAATTAAGAGTTAAGAGATTTGATCAGCGACAAAGAGATAATGCATAGTCGCTTAGTCACCAAATATGAAAAGTGATAAAAGGCGGTAGTTGCTGACATGACAACATAGAGATTCATCAACCAATGAAAATATAGGAGATTAATTATTGTGTGAAAAGGTAGCTGAGATGTCTGGTGAAGAACCAATCATTTGAAGACATGTCATTTTGTTTAAATTTTATAAGGGTTTTTCTAAAAATGCACTCATATGAATTTGATTTCCTATCACAATAATGAGCTACGGCTAGGATTTCAATTAATACCACAGCATGTAAACTTGGAGGCAAAATTGATTGTCTCTTCAATGACGAGATAAGTACTTTGAAAAGTTACCATAAAGGGATGATCGCAGGTTTATTTTCATTCATCATACATCCAGAATTTTAGAGTGGAGAAATTGCTAGGTTTTCTGTGTCCAAAAAGCAGGAATTGATCAATTTTAGGGTGATTCTCCAATTTTCAAAGTTCTTGAATTATCTTCAGTGCACAGAGAAGAGTAAGGAGTCCTGAGAGAAGATTTGTCTCAATATCGGTGAAAGAGAAGTGAAAATAGAACAAGATGAGTAGAGTTGTTAGTGTGGCTTCTACCAGTGGGAAGAGCGATGAAGTAGATGAAGATGCCAAGGGGAAAAGGAATTTCTCTAATGAATTTTTGAAGCTGTTGTCTGGGTCTACACAGAACAAGAGGGAAAATTCCAACATATTGGCAGATGAATACTGTGAAATCAGAGATGCCTGTACTTCAGGTTCTACAGGTTTTTCTATCTATAACTATTTTTATAATAATTCTGATAAGGCCATCCCAATATCAAACCCTTGGACTAGTGGTTTGGCTAGGTTAATTGTTCTCGATGTCTATGTAGATGTAGACTTGTTTCTAGGACTAGCAAACCATTACGACCCTTTATCTAGGACAATTAAAAAGAATGATGGTACTTCATTGTTAATTCTGAATAGGAATTCATTTATGCAAGCTTTTGGTTTATATAGTACCATGTCCACAAAGATTAATATTACCAAGCAAGAAGAAAGGTATAGGTTACAGCCTGGGGTTGCTAGGAACCAATTGCAAAAACATATTCGTAAGGAAGTTAGAAACCATATTACCCCTATACCATGAATTGCACCCTATTGTTTCAAAGATTTACATTTCTATATCAAGTACATTGCTTATGCTTTGTGTAGAGTGTTGGGTATAGATGGAGGAGCTGAGAAGATAAATTTTGGAATTTTAATGATGGTGTTAGATTTGCAAGATGTGCATTCTAGTACTAGCTATGACTATATACAGTACATCATTGATAGAATGCATGAGGGGTTTGTAGCTGTGCAGAAGAAGGATAAAGATCCTAAGTTTTTACATTATTCTATCCTGATGCATTTGTTATTGCATTTCAATTATGGTATCATGAATGTAAACAATTTGAACCCTCAGAGGATCTTTCAGGACCCACCTAATCCTGTTCAATTTTGGATTAGGATATGGAATTATACCTCCAATGATTGTGACTTCTGTGGATTTGAGAACCGGATTGTATACCCCTTGATGCAGAGTTTGGGTATTAGCAAGACTAGACTCCCAGTGAAGGTGTTGCAATTGCTAAGACCCTGTGAATATGTTGATAAGTGGGAAGGTGACCACAATTGGGGAGATTTCTTTTTAGAAGAGAATTTCACTATGATCAGAGTGTATGGATGTACACATCCTCCTCATGTCTTACCATATCATGTGCCATCAAGAGTTGCAGCTATGGAGTTCATTCGGCAGCTTTTGTTAATAGATAATGAGCACTTTGCACCACATAGGAAGGGGACATTAACCCCTAGGAAATTCAAGATTTTTCAATTTACAATTGAGAAAGGTGCTATTAATCAAGTGAGTGGATGGTTGGAAAGCTGCAAAATGGGGGCATCATTATATAGATATATTGATCTAGAGGGATTTATTACAGGAGCTAAGAAACTCCTAACTCCTACCATACCGAACACATATGTACATGGTCTTTGTGTGGAGGAGGATGCTACTAGGAATATCCTTGATGAAGATGAAGTGAGAACTAGGAGAGAGAGAAACCAAGAGTTATTAGATTTAGAGAAACAAATAAAAAGAAATGGATTAGCATTTGGAGGTTTTTACCCTGACCTGCCATATTTTGACAAAATTAAAGCTATGATAGTTAATTTTTACACACTCTGTGAGCAATTGGACAGAGTTTTGGATGTGAAGAAAGGGGGAAAATAACTTGAGTATTCAGAATCTGAGTATGAGAGTGAGAGTGATGAGGAATATGTCCATCCACCTCAAATAGATCAACCCCAACAAAATGTTGCAGAAACAATTCAGATACAGGGGGAATAGGGGCATATCATAGAGTTGACTGAGGTTTCCCAACCTGATGATATAGAGGAGCCTGCTACCAAGAGGCAAAAAGTTGACCTTGGTCAAACCTCTTATACAAGAAAAGAGAAAAGAGGAGATAGGATAAGTGCTCTTGTTCCTGGCACCAGATTATATGATCACAATTTGAGAAAAGAAATCAGAAAAGGAAAGAGATAGCAACATGAGGTAGAGGAAAACATATAATTGCCTCTTAAAGCATGTATTGATGAAAGGTTGATTCACCAACAACAGTTTTTGAGTGATGATAATTTTATAAAAACTGATGAATTTAAGGATTTCTTAAGGTGGCATAAAAAGGAGCAGATCAGGGAACAACTGAAATCAGATGGTGAAGAAGCAACAACCAATGAGGCTCTTCTAGCTCTACAGACATATGATCCTAAAAATGAGGATGTTTCTCCTAATGAGGCTAGGAAGATGGTCTTGAACAGTGGAATCTTTCTTGCTGAAGGCTAGGATTTAGCCTCAACATTTATCATAGACCAAATCAGAAAGAAACCAGATCTGAAAATGGCAAGTGAAATTCAAATGGGTGACATGATCAAAGGGCTTGGATATAGTCCAAAATCCCAAGCATTTTCCATGTGGAATTTATGTCCAAAAGACCAGAAGCCTCAACTTTTGAATATTTAGGAGAGCATGGTTGAAAATCAAATGGTGTGGATAGTACAGAACATAGGGGATCTTGAAATTTACCAAATAATGACACATTGGGCACACCTAAATGAAGACAAGACAAAACAATTGTCTGAGAAGTGTGGTGTCTTAATTGAGGAGGCTAGTGCCTTGGCAAAAGATAGGGAATTGTGTCATATCAAGATACATCAAAAGGATATGGTAATTGTTGAGATGACCAGGAAATTACAAGAAAAACCCAAAGTTGTATATGTACCCTCAGTGCAGCCTCTGAAAATAGAAGAGAAGGTTTGAAGCAAAGGAAGAGGTTAAAACAGAGGATGTGGCCAAAAAGGAAAATGAGGTGGCCATAAATACATTAAGGAGCATTCTTCAGCATAGGATTGATATATTAAAAGATAAAACAGATATAATTTTGAATGCATATAATAAATTTCCCATCTTGCATGCTGAAGTAATAGGGTATATCTCTATTTTGAACCCTTACTTTGTCACATGGTCTCCCAAAGTACAGTTGTTTGAGAAACTAGCCTCTTTGCAGCAACATAGGCCAGATTTGCCAGAGATTGTGACAGAGGTGGAAGATGAAATAAAAAAGGTAAATGTATCTCTATCTTTCTTTAAGGGTAAATTAAATCAGATGGAGGCTAAGATAAGCCTATTTTCACCGGATTTCAATAGATTTGTCCCTCCTTTGAAAGGAGAAGATGATCAGGTTAAGGCCTTGGAGGCCTGGAGAAATGAGTTTGACAACAGAATGCCTAGTAATGAGGCATTTTTTATAGAATCTGATTTAGATTTAGATGGTTTTAATAAAATTTTGGATGAAGCTTTCAAGGCAGAGACTGACATCAATAATTTTTTAGTTGATGTCAAGAGCATTACTGATGTTAGATGGGAAAGGCAGAAAGGACAACTGTAGAGTATTTAGAATTTTAAATGGCCTACAGAGGATGAGGTGACAGCTTGGGATTTGATGACCAAACCAAAGAAGAAGAAGCCTATGGAGATAGAGGAAGAGATTCTGGATGAGGAGTAAAAAGGAACACTTGGCGCCTGACCATTGAGCACAGGGAGCTTAGTTATTATCAAAGACAAGTGTAGGTTAGCCTGAAATGGCAGTCACTTGATCTCAGTACAAATATTAGATACTATCCTGAACATTGTCAAACAAAGGTGCCAGAATCTAGATGAAGACAAAGAAGATCAGATTTCATCCCCTATTCTTGTCTTCCCACCGCTTGACATTCTTATTTCTTATCTTTTTTGTACTTTTAGGGTTAGGTTCCTTAAACCATCCGAAGCTTGTTGCATCCTAACTTTAAGGATTCCAAGATGGTTTAAGGACCTATAAATAGATAAAATTGTAATAGTTTTAGAGAGATGAAATATATTAGAAAACCAGACTTTCTAAATTTGAGTCTGTGTCTTTGAGCTATTTGAGCCTTTGTATGTATTTGAAGCAAAAATATATGAATAAAAATACAGTGCAACTTTACTCTACATTGTTGTTGTCTCTTTATTTATTGTCTGTACTCTTTTATGTTTAATTTTTAAGGCATGTTAAACATATTGGCTATGAGGTAGTTATCTAATTATTTGCAAGCTTCTTCTAAGGGGAGAATTAAACTTTGTGAGTAGTTTCAGGGAGTAGAACAGTGATTGAGGATTTGATACAATATTGCAGAAGTGACAGGATAGTTTGCAAGGCATCTTATCTGAGTTGCATGTAGGTTGCAAGGCATCTTATCGTATTCTATTTTATATATCTCTGTGGATTTATATACGCCCAAGGATAGGCACTGGTCTAGGAACTTGTTTGGTAATCCATCATCATCCAAAATATTCAATACTATTCAAAATCAATTACTTTCAGAATATATGTGTAAAATCAATTGTATTCATAGTGATTATAGTTGAAGTTTGTTGATTTCTTAAAGAGTAAATCAAATAGGTTATTCCTCCTAGATTCACAAGAATTGTAAAAGGAAAGAAAGATGAAATTCCCTATTATGTTGATGTCTGTTGTCATTAAGATAATGATTTGGATTGTCAAGGTTTTTCTCAGAATAGTCATAGTTATCTGCATTGTAATTTATATATCCATATAAAAATAGAGCATTCAGCGCATAAGTAAAATCCACTCTAAAGATACTGTCAAATTAGTAATCAGTTATAGGTAAGACCTGCCTGAGTCAGTGGATCTCAAAAAATAAGGAGGTAATAATAGGTATCCCCAGTGTTATCAAAATACCTCATCAATTAGTGTTTTCTCTTTCTTGAGTCAGAGTATCAAAGGCATTGGGAGTCATAGAGTCATTTAAGCATTCAAGCATCTTTAGAGGCCCTGCAATAAAAAAACCCTATCTGTACCTTCATTAGATTTCTTCTTCTTCTTCTTCTTCTTCTTCTTCTTCTTCTTCTTCTTCTTCTTCTTGGGGATATCATCAAAATTTACTATTTTGACTTATGTTTGTTTGAGATCTCTTGCAATTTTAGCTTCCCTAGCCTTGTCTAGGTCTTCTTGTGTGACCTTATGAACCTTTAGGATATTAGATGTAATCCTTGATGCCTTCCTTTTGTTATCTGCACTGTCTAAGACTGAATCAACTTGGTTCATCTTCTCTTTGTATGTGCTCCATCTAGGCTCATTTGGATCTTTAGGCACAGACAAAATAACTTGTGCATATCCTTCCAACACATGCTCTTCAAATTCATAACCAAGTGGATGAATCCATTTTTTTCTTGGCTCAACTGCTTCCATGCAAGTATAGTCAGTTTCCACCATGAAGCATATGGTGTCCTTGTATTTATCAAATATCTTTTCTAATATTATGAACCTCTTCTGCATCTTGATCATGAATGTTTTAGTCTCCATGTCCATAGAATCCTTTACGCTGCTTTCTAATGTAGCCTTTAGTGAAATTTGGGACATAGTAGGTTTACTCCTGTCTAGGTAAATATTAGAGACTTTACCAACAATGTGGAAGTATAGGTAGATGATCAAAGAGCCAAATCTGAATATTTTGCTCTTGTCATGCTTAATAGCTCTTATGTTCTCAATCAGTTGTGCGCGCAATATCTCATAAAGATTATACTGTGTATTATCTCTTACCATTCTTATTGCTGCTAGAACTGTTGTTGTGGATACAATATTGAGTCTACTAGCATGCTGGAAATTGTAGCCGAGTATCATGGTGATGATTTTGATATCATCCTCTTTAATAGGATCAACAGTCATCCCGCGTCTATCACTTCTCGATAAGCATGCTTGTTCAACCTATTTCTTTACATCTTTACCAGTGGGAAGAACTAGTTCAACTTTAGGGAGTCTGGTCATCTCATGAATAAGATCAGCAGGAATGCAGACAAGAACTTCACCAATCCAATATAGATCATCATGTATTCTACTAAGTAGGATTTTAACCCATTCTGGTTTATAGAACTCATGCGCGTTTGAATACTCAAAGATAGGGTTATCAACAAGATGTGAGAATTCATCCTTGAAAGAGTAGTCTAGTTTCATCATAGATGCCATGAGTGTTGCTATGTTGTTATCCCCAACATTTTCCTTCTTACAATAGATGTAAGCGAGAATGTCCTCTACATACATGACTCCTAGTGGAGTCTTGGAGAATGACCCTTCTACATCATCTAACACATACTTGAATGGATGTTTCTTAAACACATATCTCTTCTTTTCAGAGATGTCAAACACTGTAGGAGTAGCCATTACTTACTTGTAACTTGCTTAAGTAGGGTTTCTTGAGATTTTGAAATGACGTGTCTGCTAGGGTTTTGTTTCAACTTTAATTCATCTTGCTAATCAACCAATGGTTTATCCTTCAACACTTCGATGCTAACTACTGATGTGCTATCTGAATGCTCAATCTCAAATGCAAATTGAGGATAAAAGATCATTTACTAACTTATATAAAAGTTACTGCATTTAATGCTCAAAGCCGTAACATGGTTAACACAAAGAATTTCAATCTTTTCTTTTGACGAGGTACAAGCTATGTGTTCATGCATACTTCCTCACTTCATGATCAACTATATGAATCCATAGGTGCATACTCATAGGTGAGTATACCATCCACACAAGGGTTCAAAGCTAGAATATCTCCCCCTAAGACCATGAGGGTCATCTAACTAGAAGTAGAAGGTGTGTCCACTATGGATGCATCTACTACCTTGTTCTCATCATTATCTTTCTTTACTTCAACCCATATTTTACCTGAATCTTCTGTAGCTTTTACAAACTTGACTTCACCATATTCTTCAAATAATGATTCTTTAGGCTTCTCTTGTTTTTGAGTTCTGGATCTACAGAACCTTGAGATGTGTCCATCTTTTCCACATGAGTGACAAATGATTGGAGGTCTATTGATATTGTTTATCATGTTGTACTGCTTGGCTGTGTGTCCATTACAATTACATATATGACATGTAATGTTCTTATAGTTTCTCTGAGGATGATTTCTCTGATTGTGTTGATTCAGATTTCTTTGATTCTGCTGTGACTGATTTCTTTGACTAGTTCTGCAATGAATATCCATGTGACCAAATTTATTACAGGAGTAACAATATCCATTGAAAGGTCTTACCTCTTTACAATCTCTTGCCAAATTTCCATGCTTGTTATAGGCATAACAAGTTCTATTAACTTGCTTGAGTTCATCTTTAGGTGGTTCTGTTTTAGCCTCTACAAGATTATCAATTTTGTTTGCTTCTGTAGATATCTGTTGTGCTTTCTTTCTTTCTTGCATTGAATTGATTTAATTTGAGCTACACTGTATCCAACACCAGTAGTATCACCTTTTAGCTTCTCTGCATAAAGTTATGATTGAATTAGATCAGAACTTGTGTGTAGTTTATCAATCTTATCTTTTGCTTCTGTTAATTCAGATTCTATCTTTTTCTTGATGTTTTCCAACTCCAAGATTTTCATGTTTGCTTGCATAAGTTCATCATCTAATTGTTTACTCTCTTTGGTCTTTTCTTCAATTGATGTTAGGATATTTGTTAACTGTTCATTCAGATCTTCAATCTTATCCTTCAGAGACATGTTCTCTTCATTCAACTTTTTGACCATTTTTCCAAAATCATTTGTGGAGCAATCTTTCAAATCTTTTCTTAATATCTTGATAAGCATTTGGGAGCCATCAAATTTTAGTTTTAGTTATTCATTTTCTATTTCAGATCTGTTTAGATATTCAAGGGCTGCTTCAAGATTCTTTTTCATATGTTTTGCTTTTGTTGAATCCATGATCTCCTCGAGTGGTTAAACTTTCTTTCAGAGGACCAGAGCTCTAATACCAATTGTTAGAAACACTGAGAGGGGGGGGGGGTGAATCAGTGTTTTTCTATTGATTATAATTCAAAAAATTTAAACTTGAATCAAATAGATAACAAATGAAGCACAACACATAACACAAGATATGGTTACAGGGAAACCTTGATCAGAGGAAAACCCCGGTGAGAATTAGTACCCACAAATGATATAGTATAATGAACCTGTTAAAGTTCCTTTGCCCTGTTAGGAGAAATATTTACAATTCAAGTACAATGACCCTGTTAGGAGTCTTTACAAAAACCCTGTTAGAGGTGTTTGGCTCACTGCCAGAGCTCACAACTCAATAAGATGAAGACTACAACCTTATGATAACTGATATACACTATATAAAAAATGAACTATTGTAATGACACTGTTGTCTGATCAGTTATATTTATGCATTGATGCTTTAATCTCTTGTAGACTTCTACTTCATACTGGTTTTCTCATATTGATCTTTTGAATATCTTCTCTACTTCTTTTTCATCGACACGATTAATATAAAAGTGCATATCTAGTATATATACATGCCTGAATAGACGCGACTAAAAATAAGACCTTAGTCGGCCCAAAAATAACATACACAATGCTTCCAAACAAAATGGATTAAGAATGTTTACATGAATGATTAAGACATAATTACAAACTCATTACAATAGGCACATAGCCTTTACAAAACAAAATATTATACGCTAACTCAAACTCTAAGGTCGGCTCCATACTTTGTTTTTTGAACTGTTAGTGGCACTTAATCTTCCTGTAACTTCTTCGTACTTTAATTTCTTACCATGTGTGTATAGGGTAAACAAAAAAACATATCATAGAGCTTAAGTATGAATGTGCATAGTCTGACTCGATCATACGCACGTGCGCTGGTGCTCTGATCAACTGAATAACTCTGTACTGTTATGTTTTTTGTACTTAGTCAATTTTTCTCTTCAAAGTTTATCATCAAAACTTCATATGACTTTGTTGCCATAATGACAACACAAAATAAGTCATATACACCCTGAGTGTCAACTTACCAATATCTCTAACATAAAATGAAAATCTAACACCAAAAAGAAAGAGTTGTCTATTGCGGGTTCACCAAAATGTAAAGATAAAAAAATTATTATTTATTTATTATTATTATGTTTGATTGATTAATGTTTAATTGAATGTGTTGTGATGGATTTGGGAAGATATTATTTCCCCTTGTTTACCCTAAATTCATAAAGGGAAGATCTAAATTGATTAACCCTAAAGAAAGGATCAATGCATAAGTGAATCAACCTATTAAGAATAAAGATAAAGAGCAAAACCCTAAATTCCATTTTATAGAAAAGAGTATGTAATAGATTTAGGAAGATTAAAAATTTAATTGAAATAAATTGAAGACAAGTTCTAACCCCAAAATACAATAGATATGAAGAATGTTGTTTTCGGGTGTCTGCACTGAGTTTTTGGAAATTCTACAACTAGATCTGGAACAGAAACACAGAGACGGAGAAAACCCAAAAATATTTTCTGGATCTAGTTCAAGTCCAATTTTGACCCAAAAATGAATGTCTCCTTTGACCCAAAAATGAATGTGGCCTTTGACCTGCACAGTTCAACAGAAAATCTATTTCCAGACCCTGAAAGTTTGTTGAAAAGGATATCCGGATTTGGCCTCCAATTTGTTGGTCCAAACCTGTCCCTGCAAGAAAAATGGTTTATTTATTCAGGGGAAGGGGTTTGCCTTGGTTAAACCCCAGTTTTGGAATTAACCTTATAATTTAATTGAAATTGCATAAATAAACAAAGTAAATGAACAAATTCACCTTGCTTGTATAGAAACCCTTGTGGTGTATTTGAATCCTTAGATCCACAAGTAAATATGCTCCAAATGAATGTAGAATGTAGAAGGTAGAATATAGGATGTCTCAAATCAATTGTCTTTAGATCTTCAACACTGATCTTGAATGGATCTTTGAATAGGAAAAGGCTTGGAGGAATGTGGATGGAGATATCTTCAACAAGAGAGCTCCACTAAACTTGGATCCTTCAATGGAATCTAATGGATCTCCTTGATGGATGAAATACTTGAAGGTGCTTGAATGCTTGAATGTAGATTCTTGCTTCAATAAATTCTTTCTTAGGTTTCTTCCAAGTACTTAGTGCTTATCCTTTCAAGTCTTAGATATGCTTAGAAATCACTTTGATATCACTTAGATGAAAATGAGAGGAGAATGCCTCCTTATATACAAATCTAGGGCACAATCTTCTAGAGAGACTGACATAGGAGAATTAAATTCTAGTTAGGCCTATACCCCTAGAAGTGGACCTATATTAAATATAATTTCAAGAGTCGTTACTTTGGAGACCGAAACAGCCGACCCAGAAGGAGGAATTAAATCTTTTTGAAGCCCTACATCTGGAAACCTTAGAAAATTGAAATCTGGACCCTGGGTCAGAATCAAGGTCAACTCTGACCTAGGTCAGGGTCAATTTCAACCTTGACCTAGGTCAGGGTTGAGGTTGACCTTGACCCAGAAGGTCGAATTGGACCCTGAGGTCAAGAATCTCAGATTTGCATGTCAGAATGCCAGAAATAGGCCGGAGAGAAGTGGAAAATGGGGCAGAACAGGGGGAAAATCTAGATCCAAGTTAGAGACCCATTCAAGGTGCTTCACATGACCCCAAACCACTTACTCAAAGGGCTAAACCAATCCAAAATGGAATTGCTTCCATTTTTCGATGATACAAATGTATATAGTCTAATTACAAAGATAGTAGGAGCTCACTGATTTGGACTTGCAACTAGAGGCTCACTACCAATAAAACACTAAATACAGAGAGGAGCTCACTAATTTGGACATGCAAATGGAGGCTTACTGCCAAAGTAGCAAGGCACTACAAATAACTTGTGCACCCAAGACTCATTGTCCGAGGGACAGGGTACGTACAATTCAAGATTCACAATAGATAAAAATAACTTCTCCTGATAATACAGTTGATCTGCACAATCCTATCAACCTCAACAATACACTATTACTGCATTTTCTTCTCTACCACTATCACAAAATAATAGCCTCATAAACCAAACTTTTCTCTTCTAAAAATCTGCATATAGATCCTCATTAGTTCACCCACAACACTCTCTCTTGTTATTTTCCAAAGCACATATTGTACTTATATACAATATAGATCGTTGGAATTTTCAACAAGGTCGGCCATGCCAAAAGGATATTACAATTAAGTGACAAATCGGTCATGACAATAGAAAATTATAGTTTAAAGTCCCGTGTCAAAAGCATCCACTCAAAAACATAGATTATACCTAACATGGACCTAACCAAATAAGAGATAAACATTGAATACATAGGTCACAAATTGCATGAACTCACTCGAATAAGAGATAGGAATTAAATGCAATACCCAAACCAAAAATATGAATCATGATCCACTCTAGGAGAGAGAGGATCCATGAATATGCTACACATAGCCCACTGCCAGATCTACAAATATTGGAACAACTTCCATAGCCATCTCAAACGTGTAGCAACACACTGACCAAGGAACCACCTAACTTGCCAACTATATCTGGACCTCCACACACCATGGTGAGATCACACACCATATCAAAAACAATATTACTTACCAACAATATATATCATAAGTTTTAACAACACACTTTTGGACAAGACCACAAACAGATGAAAACTATAACACTCGAAGACATTATTTTTTGGATCACGAGGAAAAAATCATGTATCGCTAGGAAACACCAAAACCAAGACCAAAACTTGAATACAATTCAAATCACATATGCATATCATCAACCTTGATTTTTAGAGCATAAACCTTCTAGAAAATACAACTGAAAAAATTGTCATCTTAAACTGCATAACTCTGTTACTAAACCACTAACATCCAGACAAAACCATTGACTTCTAGACCTAATAACAAAATTTTGAAGCATTGACAAACATCATTCTCACAATCTTTAGAATACATACATGTCTCCCACTGTTCTAAATGCATACCTGTCTTCCATTATTCTGTAGCACTAAATACATACTCATCTTCCATTGCGCTGAAGAGCTAACTTGTTCAATGCATAACCTTACATCTTTCAAGACCAACATCCTTCTTCTGGACAAAATATATACCTGAACATGTCATCAACAAATACTTCTAGACAATAGTGTAAGATAAAACACTTCCAACACCTCTAGACTATAGTGTTTGACATCAATGATAACAAACAATAACTACCATACATTTTTCCAACAACCTCCCCCTTTGTAATTGATGGAAAACAACCAAAAAAATGTTTTACTAACATATCAATCACTATCAACTCCCCTTTACTGAAATAACCAAAAAATTCCCAAAAACCTCTTCCTTATCTTTCTCCTCCTTTTCCATCAAGGACAAAGGTAAAAAACATACTTACTACTACTCCCCCGGAGAACAATCACTAGCATCAGTCCATAGGCTCCCCCTGGAAAAATGCACCACTCAAATTCTCTTAGTTAGAATGAGGGGGAAAATGACCCCAAGCTTCTCCCAGAGAAACTCAAAAGTATCTTTCACCAAAGCTTTAGTAAATATGTCTGCAATTTTCACTTTTGTAGAAATATACTCTAATCTCACTTCCTTTTTAGTAACACTTTCTCTGAAGAAATTATATTTGATTAATATATGATTTGTTCCTTAATACATCACTAGATTCTTGGAAATATTGATTGCACTTTCTTTATCACACATGATAGGAATGATTGAACATCCAATGTCACTTTTATGTCTTTGAGTGTATGTATCATCCACATTACCTGAGCACAACAAGATATAACAGTAATGTATTATGCCTCTACAACTAATAATGATAGTGAATCCTATTTTTTATTAAGTCATGAAACCAATCTATCACCTAAGAAGAATGCACCACCACTAGCCCTTCTCATATCATTTTTTGATACGCATCAAACCACCCATTTGACACACAAGGCTTGTCCTTGTTTCTAGGTAGAGATGAGACCAAGGCCGCTAGAGTGCTTGGGAAGACAACAATAATCCCAAGTCACTCTGTGGAAACCACGTTTCTTTGTATCAGGAGCCCATAAAAAGTCATGCAGCAACTTCTCAAGCTTATTATAAGAAGATTTGGATGACGAGGAACAAGACGAGTAATAGCCATGTGTGGTTGCAAGAAGTTTGGAATAGATTTGAAATTTCCCAGCAAGGGAGAGGGGCTTGGTCATCCAGTAGGCTAATTTGGTTTCAATTTTTGAAAGAACAACATCCCAAAGTTCTATGGTTGAACCATGAAAGGAAAAAGGGCTTCCCCAAAAATGGAAAACTTGGCCATGCTGAATCCATTTCCAATCATAGTGAAGAATCCATTGAGGAGATGGAAGAAATGAATGATGGTAGAGAGGGTTTTATGCCATTTAATTTTTGAACTAGAGGCTAAACAAAAGTTTTTCGATAAATGAAGAGCATTCTGAATATTTTCTCTATCCTCGACTAGGGTGTGGAAGGAATCATCAGCAAAATGACCATTAACAAGTTGTGAGTTTGACTAGAGAAATGTCCAGAAGAAATTGTTGAGGCAAGAAAATAGCTAAAGCCTTATGCAGCAAGCACATACAAATAAGGAGCTAAAGGACAACCTTGAAAAATGGACCTATGCATGCTAAAAGTATGAGACTAGCGACCATTAATAGTTATGCAAGTAGAGACATGCAAAAAAATTGAACAGAAAGGATAAAATAGGGTCCAAAACCAAGATCTTTTAACATAGCCAGCATAAAAGGCCACTCAATGAGATCATAAGATATATAAAAATCAATTTTAAGGAAAATAAAATTTGGATTAGATTGACGAGCCCATTCCATACCTTCCCAGACAACTATAATATTATCAAGGATGAATTTGGATTGAATGAAACCAATTTGCTCAGGTCACACAGTCTGAGGAAGAAGATGACAAATTTTAAGAGCAAGGGCCTTGGAAATAATTTTATAAGATACATTAAGCAAGGTAATTGGGTGACAATTGCAGATGTCTTCTGGGTCACCAACTTTAGGTATGAATTTGATATTTCCTTCATTTATTTTTGTACCTAGGGAACTATTTTGAAATGATTCAAGATAAACATGATGTAGGTACAGATCAACACAATCCCAAAGCACTTTGTAAAATTCATAGGGGAAGCCATCACATCCATGAGATTTATCATCTACCATAGAAAAAGCAGTGTCCTTAAGGTCTTGTAAACAAAAATTATGATCACCAAATGCCCTTTGAGAGTCTAACAGACAATTGGGGGTTGTTGCAAGACAATTCTCGAGGGCTTATTGACTGACCATTATAGGAGCTTGAGTAGTGAATTTTTTTTATAGTGATAAATAAAGGCTTGGAGAATGTCTGGAATTTGAGTGAGAACTAATTTACCCTTTGTAATCCTTTTAATACCTAGAGAAGAAAGTTGAGGGTGTAGACAAGAGAAGAACTCCTTGGTATCTCGATCTCAAACTTTTAATCGGTGCATACGTGCCTTAATATGAGCACCCCTAGTTGCACAGTTGTCAGCAACCTATTTTTCATGATAGGGAGTTTCCACTTTTAATTGGAATTCAGTTGAGAAAGGGTGAGCTACCAAATTCTCGGTTGTTACATGCAATTCATTAATATTTTGAGTATAAGACCGCCAAAAAAATTGGGCTAGCTATCTCCCATAAAAATAGAAGAATTTAGTTGTTCTATGAATTGAATCATTCCACCACAAAATCCAACCTGAAGGTTGAGTGGGTAGATGACTCAAAAGTGACGTGTTAAGAAAAAATTGAGACTTAAAGGAACGTGGCAAAGCAACACACCATTCAATAGAAAAATTAATGGGAAAGTGGTCTGATAAAGGGACATCAGACAATGGAAAAACTAGCAAAGGTTGATCTATCCCAAAAAAGAAAAACAATTGAGAGGAGATCATGGCATGATCAAGGAATTCAAAGAATATGTCAGAACTACCCTGAATATTACACCAAGTATGCCAGACCATATGCGGAAGGTGACAATTGGTATTGGGATAAAAATGCCTAATTTATTTCGCATGTAAAACCAAGCCTCACACTCACTAGTTGTCCATAAAAATGGTGAAATGTCATCCTTGTCAGACCACCTAAACTATATTGAAGTCTCCACACAAAACCCAATTGGCCTAAGGAAAAGACTAAGATATCCACCACCAAAGGTACACTCTTTCCACCACATTATTGGGAGCATAAATATTAATAATTCCAAAAATATGACATTGTCAATTTGCATGAGAACCCAAACTAGTTTGTGCACGGGGTCCTCATCACGATTAATAATTGCATCTTGCCACCGTGGCAAAAAAAGGGTAACAAAGCCTCCTCGACCATCTTCATGGTTGGAGGCAAAAACTAGACTCTATGGCCAAATTACATGGCTTGCCACAATGAGCAAAGAACCATCTATCTTTACCTCTTGAAGGCACAAAAGACTCGACTGAGGAAACGTATGACGAACATCTCGTACATAATATTTAAGGGAGAGGTCAATTAGACCTTGATCATTTCAGGAGAGAAAATTCATTCTACAGCATCATTCATGTCATCTTCATCCCCAAGAAAGGAAAAATTATTGTGCAAAAACACAAAATCAGAATGGAAAACTGCATAGAGGTCCCTCGGAATCACGTGTCTTTTACCTGTCCCTTTGTCTTTAATGTCATCCTAGTGCAAGAGCATCCTAGGATTCTTGGCGATCCTGTGTCAACCAAAAAAAGATGTTTACTTTTGGTTTATAGCTTTTCTTCTATTGCTCGGGTTCTTTCTTTACCGATAGGCCTTGGTGATCTCTTTGCCCGAGTAATTTTCTATTGCTCTGGGTGCTCTTTGCCCGAGTCATTTTATGTTGCTCAGGGTGTTCTTTGCCCAAGTTGTTTTATGTTGCTCGTGGTGTTCTTTGCCTGAGTTTTTTTTTTTTGGAGTTGGATCTTGCTGGCTGACTTGTGTATTTAATTTGGATCGCGTCATTAATGGTGGATCTTTTATTGGGGGTTGTGTGGACCTAAATCTGGGTCGGGGGTTTCTCCAACGTTTGATTTTATGGCCGACGTCTTGGTTGCTTTTGTATTTAAGTAGTATTTTGTTCTTAGTTTTGAGAGAGACAGAGGATGAGAAGATAGATAGAAGATAACAAAGTAAGCTAATAAGCTGAAAGATTGTAAGTTGCGGCAGATAGTTGTAAATGGGTAGACAGAGATTTCAGATTGCTTGGTGGCTTGCGAGCACAAGTTCATAGCTGGTTTCTTCAACTTAGCTATAGGGTAGATGGATAGAGTTGGATCCTGCGAGATCTTGTTGAATCTATTGATGTAATTGGCCCTAACCGGGAAGGCCTTATAGCCCAACATGTTGCATGTAATTAGGATTCTGAAATAATATCTCATGTTGTGTTGTTTCTGTTGTGTGTTCTTGTTGTTGGCTACAAGTTTGGATAGTCCTTTATTGGATCCTCCATCCTTGACTGCATCAAGTGGTATCAGAGCTACTGGTTCATTTCTTGTGGAGCTTAGGGTTTTCGAAGATCTCAAGAGATGCCTCTGAGAAGATAGGACCCTAGGGCGATTGCAGATCTTTCTGAGGAGGTGGAAGTGAGGATAATAGAAAGATTCAGATCTGAGATGGCGGTGATGAAAAATGAAATCATAAAAGGTATTAGAAATGTTGGATTGCATAGAGGTCCTAGAATGGATGATTGTTATGAAGAAGATGTTGAAGATTTTGAAGTTGTTGGATCTAGTGGAGATGACACAACTGATCGAATGGCAAGATCTGGAGGAGCCAACTATGGTCAGTTGCAGAGATTTGAAGCGTGGTTGAGTACAAGTTATTGAATGGAGGTTTCTAATTTCTTAGGTACATTGAAGCCTAAGGATCTAATTGATTGGATCGGTGAGTTAGAAGACTATTTTGAGCTGGAAAACATTGAAGATCCACTTAGAGTAAGGCTGGCATAGACTAAGTTGAAAGGGCATGCTTCTTTATGGTGGAAAGAGTTGCAGAGGGACCGAGAAGAAGAAGGTGAGATGAAGATCAATCGATGGAGGTTGATGGTGGCAAAGTTAAAGGCTAAGTTCATTCCTACTGACTATGAACTTGAGTTGTTTAAGAAATTGTAGAATCTGAAACAGAAGGAGATGACTGTAGAAGATTATATTGAGGAGTTCTACAAGTTGACTATTCGGTCTGGACATAGAGAAATTTATAAAGAAAAAACCTGGCGAGGTATTTTAATGGTCTGAAAATCAATATCCAAGATGAGATTGGTATGTTGAAGATTGACTCTGTGAAAGATGCTTATATCAGTATGCATTGAAGGTAGAAGATAAGTTGAAGAGAAGACACTATGGTAATTCCCGAGGGAAAGAGAAGCAAGAACAGTTGGTAAAAGATAAACCAAGAGCTAAGGAGGAACCGAAACCTATTGAACCAAGGAGAAGAACATGTAGAGGTGTATTCATAGGTACTTGTTACAACTGC
This sequence comes from Thuja plicata, assembly GCA_018584345.1. Classification (NCBI taxonomy): domain Eukaryota; kingdom Viridiplantae; phylum Streptophyta; class Pinopsida; order Cupressales; family Cupressaceae; genus Thuja; species Thuja plicata. The sequence goes on from MU225369.1 coordinate 1,709,179, forward strand.
GGAGAAGGACATCAGTCATATGAATGTTCCCATACAGATAAGAAGGTTGGTAGTCACCGAAATGTTGTGGTGAATGAAGTTGCTGAGAATGAACCTGAGGTGGAAAATATGAATCTTTTGCTTAGAATAAATTTTCTTCCCTCAAAACAAGATGATCAAAAGAAGACTCTGTTAAGAACCAAATGTAAGTGCAAGGATAAGGTATGTAATGTCATAATTGATGGTGGAAATTTTGAGAACTTTATTTCAGAAGAGATGGTTAGTAAATTGAATTTGGAAAGGAGCAAACTTCCTAATCCTTATTAGATTAGTTGGATACAAGATGTGTCTAAGGTTAGGATTGAGGAGAAATGCCTTGTTAATTTTAAGATTGGATCTTATTATGATGAGATACTACGTGATGTATTACCTATGGATGTTTGTCACATGTTGCTCGGTAGATCTTGGTAGTATGATAGACATGTTGTGTTTTATGGTCATGCAAATACCTATGTTGTGAGATAGGGTGAAACAAAGCATAAATTGATACCTTTGCAGGGAGCAGGAAATAAAAGATGTGGAGTTATCAGATATTGTTTGAATGACAGTGACAAACCTGAGGAGAAGAGAGTTGGCGAACCTGTTCCAATGGATGAAGGGAAGGAGAATATGAAGGAGAAAGAGAATGATATCTTTGAGGAACTTACAAAGATGAAGAAATAGATAACATATTTGACTAAGGTGGTGCAACAAATGTTGACAGTAGTGACACAAAGAGATGCAGATGATAGTGAGTTGATTAGTCAATCAGGTGAGGGGGTTCGGTGTCAGCTACTGTCGGTTGCAGGCAAAAGATATGAGAGAAGTCAGAAAGTGTGAATTTGTCGGATGAGACAATGGACATAATGAAGAAAGCATGGAAGGAAGGACAAGTTGAAATATGGGTTAAGAACAAATATGGAATACCTGTTTTGATTCCCAACAGATCTTCATCCAGCTTCTGAGAACATCTTTTCTTTACCTGGGGTGTCTGATGTAGGAGCATCCTAGGATTCTTGGTGATCTTGTGTCAACCAAAAAAATATGTTTACTTTTGTTTTATAGCTTGTCTTATGTTGCTTGGGTTCTTGCTTTACCGACGGGCCTCGGTGATCTCTTTGCCTGAGTCACTTTCTATTGCTCAGGGTGCTCTTTTCCTGAGTCATTTTCTGTTGCTTGGGGTGCTCTTTTCCCGAGTCATTTTCTATTGCTCGGGGTGTTCTTTTTTCGAGTTGTTTTCGGTTGCTCGGGGTGTTCTTTCCCCAAGTTTTTTTTTTGGAGTTGGATCTTGTTGGCCAACTTGTGTATTTAATTTGGATCGTGTCATTAATGGTGGATCTTTCATTGGGGGTTGTGTGGACCTAAATCTGGGTCAAGAGTTTCTCCAATGTTTGATTTTGTGGCCGACCTCTTGGTATCTTTTGTATTTTAGTATTTTGTTCTTAGTTTTGAGAGAGACAGAGAATGGGAAGATAGATAGAGGATATCTAAGTAAGCTAATAAGATGAAATATTGTAAGTTGCTACAGATAGTTGTAAGTGGGTAGACAAAGATTGCAAATTGCTTGGTGGCTTACGAGCACAAGTTCAGATCTAGTTTCTTCCACTTAGCTATATGGTAGATGGATAGAGTTAGATCCTGTGAGATCTTGTTGAATCTATTGATGTAATTGGCCCTAACGGGGAAGGCCTTACAACCCGACATGTTGCATGTAATTGGGATTCTAAAATAATATAAAGTTGATATTGGAATATCTTGTGTTGTGTTGTTTCCGCTGTGTGTTCTTGTTGTTTGTCACAAGTTTGGACAGTCCTTTATTGGATCCTCCATCCTTGACTGCATCACATCCCTCGCAAGAGGGCTATGTGAATGACGTAAAGAAGCCAAAGCACTAGAAACCAAAGAAGTTGGTGTTGGAGTGCGAAACCCTGACAAGAAAGAAACAAAGCCATTGTGAAATGTTGGAGACTCAATGGCTGGCAATGGTTTCCCCTAAGAAATAGGTCGGTTTAAAATATCCCATGGGGGGGAAATACTCTTGGAAGCCTTGGATGGCACAAAATCCATAGGTGGAAAAGCCATGGATGGTGAATCCTTCTTACGCTGAAAGGCCAAAGTGTGTTTGCCTTTACAAACCACAATTGTCCAACTAGCATCTTCCTCTGAGGTTTCTGGACCTCGAGAAGCAATAGTCTCCTAAGGAGGAGATTTAGTCTTGGAAGTCACCAAAGGGTAATCCTTGATCTTATGGTCTGCAAACCGACAATAGAAACATTTATTGGGAAAATTCAAATACCTGACATGTTGGAGAGACATTGCCCACTAATATGTATATCAATCATTTCCTTGAAATTCTTCACAATATCAATCTCAACACAAACCCTCTTTTGAGGACAGATATGAAAGAAGCACTCAGGCTCCATGCAAACTACTTGACCTAAATTCTGAGCGATATTTTGCAAAAAAGGCCAACAAGGCAAGGGTACACTAGGAAACTCAATCCAAACGAGGACTTTAAGTTTCTTGTCTTCAGATATGAAAAAGTTCCGAGACCGAGGTTGAAAAACCATAAGAGAAGAATGGACAAACCATGGGCCATTTTTGAGAACGTCCTCAACATGAGTAGGGTTCCCAAAATGGAACAGGAAAAAGCCTTTGGTCAAATTTTGATGCCATCTAGGCGGACCCCATGAGGGGTCCATGGCTAGACAACCCATTCACACAACACACTTTTAGAAGGAACACGATCAATAAAGTATCCAACTAAAGTAAAATTTTCTAGCCAATCACGGACATTATCAAAATCCTGCATTAACAAAACCACATCAGGAGTGACGAAGACCTTACCTCATGGAACACCTTCGGAAAAGCCAAAACTCCAGCACCAACAGAAACTGTTGTGCTAAAGTTGGTCGTGGCCATTAAAATCCTTACTATTTGCCATAGTAAATGCGATATGAAAACTATTGGTGAACTTGCAGTATGGAAACCCTAACGACAACCTAACAGATGGATGCTACCATAGACTTGTAGAGCACATTCTCTTTTCTTTTTTGAATGCATTCCTCCACAAAATGTTTGAGGTGTTTCAAAATGTTTACATCTTATTTGAGTATTTTCGTCTTCAATTCCTTGCCATCAGATCCTTGAATCTAATATAGTGTCAACCTCCTCTAAGATTGGATTTTAAGATTAATCATATCAATTGTTGCATACATCCTAAATTCACCATCCTTTCTCATATGTATTTATGAAAGTGCCTATCTTCTCCTCGATTTGAGTTAATATGCTTGGATCTCAACAATCAATGAGAAAAATATGAAATTTTAACTACATTGGTGCTACAACAATCTCATGTGTTAATGGATCGAAATTGCTATTCTCCATTAAATATGATTTCTGACTCAATATTTATTTCTTCTTCTCGTGTGTAGGCATTTTCTTTCTTCTTCTCGTGTGTAGGCATCCCACCATGAAAATACTTTTTGGCATCGATTTCAACATGATATCTTTTCCCAGCTATTTTAGGCACCAATTCTACATTTTAGCCTTGGACAACCAATTCGCCAGCCATTTTATAAAGAAAGCCTTGATGCTCAAGCGAGACACCACATTTTTCAATGCCTTATTATTAAAAAAGGAATACATTTTACTCGAAGTTTAGGGTGAATTGGTATTTTATTCACACGTAACTGATGTTTGCACTTTTGGATCCACGCCCTCCTATTTCCTTGAATCTGATTTGGTTGTTCCCATAATCTCTGATCCCTATGAAGGCTGCTCTATGTCCTTCCTGCATTTCTTATTTTGTGATTGACTGCGTATTGCATTAAAACATTCTTCTTTCTTTCGCTTTTACTCTCTTCCGCTCCTTTGCAACTTTGAAATTTGATAATTCCTTGAACATAATTTGTCTGCAAGCTATTTCAATTAGACACTATTTTATTATTATTACTTTTTAAGTAACGATAACTTCTTAGAAAGGGGCATTAAATGGCTTCCATAGAAGTGATTATGCAAAAGAAAAAAAATAACAAAAAATAAAATATTTGAGATGAGATGATTTGTTAAATAATGTTATGAATATTATTTTCGTTAATGTTCAATGTTTTTAAAAGAAGAGATTATGTAAAAGAAAAATGATAGAAATGATAAAACATTTGAGTCAATATGTTGTTTGCAATTATTTTAGAGATAGTGGATAGATTTAGACACTATTTGGTTTAATGATCAATATTTTCAAGAAAAGTGATCATGCAAAAAAAATGATAAAAAAGATAAAACATCTGAGACAATATATTCTCAGGAATTATTGTAGAGATAGTTGATAGATTTGAACATTATTTTCCTAAATGGTCAAATATCTTCAAGAGAAGTGATCATGCAAAAGAAAAATGATAGAAATGATAAAACATTTAAGACATTATGTTCTTGGGAATTATTCTAGAGAAGGTTGGTAGATTTAGACACTATTTTCTTAAATGATCAAATATCTTCAAGAAAGGTGATCATATTTTTTTGAGATGGCTGGTGGATTTGAATGCTATTTTCATTAACGATCAATGTTTTGTACACTATTCTCATTAACAATCAATGTCTGCGAATGCAAAAACATAAAGATAAAAATGATAAAACCTTTGAGGTGAGATGGTCTCCTAAATTATGCTAAAGAAGTTTGATGGATTCAAAAACTATTTTCATTACTATCTTGAAAGAGAAGTGGTCACTGAAAGGAAAACAAATAGAAATTAAAAAAAAATTGAAATAAGATGATCTCTTAAACTATAATAGAAAAGATAAAACATTTGAAATGAGATGATCTTGTTAACTATGTCAAAAATGATCAATAGATTTGAATACTATTTTCATTAATGATAACCTCATGGAAAGGGCACGGATGTCCTCAAAAGAAGATATTATGCAGTGGAAAAATGATGGATCCTGCACATGTATTGAATTGGAAAGGGAGTACAAATGAAGACAATTGCAAGTGGCTCAGACAACTCTTGCATGGGATGGTGTAAGTTTATGATGGACGCAGACACAAATCTCTATCCTCTGGTTTGTACAAAGAAGAAAAAGCTCATATAAATGAGTAGTTGTGATACCTGTGCCAGTGCTTAGGAGACAGAGCTGTGATAATAATAAAAGATAGTTTTACTCACAACTATTCACGCTATAGTTTCCTCTCAGGAAGCAACGTAGCTCAAAAATTCGTTGGCCGAGACTTTATGCCTTCATATCCTGCATGTAAGCTGCTTGTTTGCATTGCTTTTAGAATTATTTGCTAACATGGGTAGGCATTAGAAATCGAGCTAACCAGAATATAGAAGAAGTGGGTATGAAGTCTCATATAAATAGATAGATAATAAATTGAATTTATCTGTCTGTGATGGTTTGAAGATATAAAAAGATAGATAATAAATTGAATTTATCTGTCTGTGATGGTTTGAAGATATAAAAAGATAGATAATAAATTGAATTTATATGTCTGTGATGGTTTGAATGAAACATTGGGAAGGGAGGATAGGATGGTTATGTGAAAAATTAAATGGAAGGAAGATTTGGGATGAATTATTATGCCAAGGATTAAGGTAATTGGAACAATTAAAAGGTTGGTTTGATTGTGATATGTTTACAAGAGAAAGGAAGTTACTTGTTTAAAATTTAAAAATAAGAATAAGAATTATTATATATTATTGTGTTTTAATAATAATAATGGAAAATTGATGAGTGAGTGAGTTTAATTGGGTGAGTTTACTTGATATTTTAAATGCTTATATGTAGAGTTAATAATGTTTTATTTAATTGATAATTGTGTATTTATGATTAATTTAGAATTAAAAAATTTAGATTTAAAGTACATAAAAATTGCATTATATGGTAATTCTAAATTTATGTATTTTTTTTAGAGTGAGTTTAATTGGGGAGATTTTATAACTAATATTCATTTTAGGGTCTTCACTTACAAGTAATATTTTTTAAAAGCTTATGTAGTTATTCATTGGTGGAGTTAATAATGTTTTGATTAATTGATTATTGTGTAAATGATTAATTTAGAAGTGAATAATTCTAGGTTTCAAGTGTATGAAAAATTATATTATATGGTAATTCTCAATTTATGTACTCTATGTCTTATGATCATCCATATTAAACATGCATGAATTGAACTTGTGTTAAGTGTTGAAAATTGATAATCTAATTTTGTCTATGTTTGGGCCTTTGCCGAGCCACATATTAACATTAGTAGGTTTTACTGAATGTCCATATTTTGAATCAATTGGAATAGAAGTTGATTTTAATGTAAAGGAAACTTATATATGTATGTAGTACAAAATCTTACTAGAAATAGACCATAATTAGTATCAAATTTATGTTACATGGTTATTTGATGTATCTATAATGCATAAACTATTGTATGGACTAGTAGAGAGATATTACATCTCCATCCATTAAACTACACACATACTAATGGAACATAATATAACAAAAGTATGAAAGGCTAAATCAAATAAAGATATGTTGAAAAATACTCTTTCTTTTAATTCATTAAATGAGGGTGAAGATATGGGTTAGGTTTAATTGGAGACAATCTTGTCACAAGTTTATACATCATTATCTTAAGAATTGGATATAACATACATATCCTTGGTAAAACTAATTTCTCGTTCACTAATTCAATGATATTCATAGATAATTGTACGAGGTTTTTCTAACAAGGTAAGATCTTCTCACATTGATCACTTTTATCATTAGTGAATGTAAACTTGGATATTATACATTATATGATTAGAAAAACACTAAGGAGAGTAGAAAAATGATAAGTAGGAAAACACTAAGGAGAGTAGAAAACAACTTTAATTTAGATTTGGTGTGAAAAAATACAAACTCATGCTTTTCTAAATGAGGTTTATTTGTGCATTCATCAAATATATATAGTATTATAAAAGAAAGAGAATGATTGTTGTTTAAATATATCTTATTACTCATGATAACTAATAATAAGAATGAAGATTATATCTCCCTATAATGCATTGAAATGGAGTCCTAGCCTAAAGACATAAAATAAGATCCAAATCAATATTATTCATTAAGGAAATAGAAAACAAGATCCAACTTCAGTCTCAAAGGAGATTTGAATGCTATTCATGATTATTTCCTCTTTTTTATTTAATTTAATTTGATATGACTATGCAATGACTAGGTAAAATGATGAAAATCGGCTAATATTCAACATAAATAGAAAGATATAGAGCTTGAATCCAACACAAAAGTAAAAATATGTAATCATAGGCAGAGAAAAACCTATTACTAAAATTTGGAGCTAAAAATGTCGGTCAAATGTACTAGGCACTTTAGACGTTGAGGTGCTTCTGTCGGCTATAAATTTAGTTTTTGAATCAAGATTCTTTGTAGATCATTCCCTCCAAAATTTAGCTAAAAAGTGTTGGTTGAGTGTGCAAATCAACATAGATGTAGATTTTTTGTCTATTCAGAGTTTGGAACTTTAAGTCTCAGTCTAATCTATGCAAAACTATAAATTTTGATTGTTGGATCTATAACCTGCACATGGAGAAGAGTTAAAAATGCCTTCATTGTCTAGGATCTTGACCAAGTCAAACCTCATGTTGGTGTTTCTATCTTCACTATAGCTATAGTGATTAAAAAAGATCTTACCCTTTGTAGGGCAAATGATAAATAAACATAAAAATATTAAATTGAAAAGATTATAACTTAGAATTGATAATGGTGGTGATGTAATGCTCTTTCGATAATTCCTCCAAGTGTTGATGCAATAATATGAGAAATCATAACAAAGTCCATTATGAAAACATAATTAAAGATAATCTATTGTAGCTTGGTACTCCTTATACTTAGATCTTCTCTTGAAGAAATTAGGAATCCACTTGAACAATAGCTTGTGGATTAGTATATTAGAATGGTGAATAATTTTCTTATATATAGGGTTCTCAAGGTGCTTTCACATTTAGGTCATCTTGTAATGGTCAAGTATAAAATTTGAGACCAAATTTGAAAATGGGAAGGTCGACACTAATAATGACTACAATTTCAAGGAATTTTGGTGAGTCGCTTGCACTAAATATGGTGCCTAATTAGGTCCATGTCACCCAAAAAGTTCTATGTGCAAATTTGAACATAGTCCCACCAAAATAGGGCCTTCAAAAGGGAAGTCATGAGTGTTGGCACTTGCAATGTTATAAATTAGATCCTAACTTGAGTATTCAATGACAATAGGATAGGACAAGGCCAAAAAATGTTTGGAATGACATAGAAGAGAGTACACTAAAGTGAGGGCCCAAAAAAGAGTGTGAAATTGTAAAGGGGTTATAGATTACAACACTACGCTCCCATTTAATATAATAGAAGTTTAATTCTCACTTAAGCTAGTTGCACAACTAGAAGAGTAAGTGGATATAAAGCAGGAACATAATCTTATTGTCCTCCTGACTCAATCTAAAGTGAGATCAAACATGAGAATATGTCACATTGAAATACTATTGTATGGCACATAAGCATTATAAATAATAAGAAATAAATCCTTTATATTTTCTCCATTACTTATTACCTAAGGATAGTGTCATTTGTATAAAAGAAAACATGTTTGAACAATATGTTTAATTTTTTTATAAGGAATAACTTTCAAATGTAGATTTGTCTCAAACAGGTCATAATGATATGTATAAAAAATGTAAACACTAAAAAGTGTTGAAATTTTTCAATATATTTCTAATGATGTAAAGAAGTTGGTTTTATTAGGTAAAATGAGTTGATAATTGCACAAATACAACCAAGACTAAAATAGTTATAACATGCTCAAAAAATGAATTTTGTCTAGCTATTGATATGAAAAAGAAAGAAGAAAAATGTTTCCACAATATTCATCAAGGGTTGTATATTTTTTATAATAGGTGTCTAATATAAAATGGTGAGCAATGTTAGGAATGAAGATAACGCACCAAGGTATATTATAAGATTTGAAATATCCCCAAAGGCTCACCCTCAAACCAATCTGATTAGCACAACCCAAAAGGATGAAGGGATGCCAATGCAAGATCTAGATTCAAGGATGATTTTTTGGGGAAATAAGGTATTCCTTTATTGTTAATTGACCGATTGAAGTATGTAAAATTTATATTAGAATAAAGGAAAACATAAAAATATAATGTATGAAATCAAATTTTATCTATAAAATAAGTGCAAGAGGAAAATAGATAGAATAGACTCACCTTGAAGTTAGAAGAGGAAAACTGACCTTCAGGCCTGAATTTGATTGTCGTCAAAGTGCTAGAATCAACTATAACTCTAGATCTAGGACTCTGATGTCTATAACTATCTCTTGTGCGATCTTCATCCAAAAAGTACAAGACAAGGTCAAAAAAGTCAGCCTTGTACCTGTAGGTCCAAATTTGATGAAAATTTCTAAGGGCCTGCGACTGTGTCCAAGATTCCCGAATCTGGATCCACAATTCCTAAAACTATTCCTGCATGTAGAAAAGTGACAGAAAAGAAAGGGAAAAGGTTGTGGAAAGGAGTTTTCCTTGGTCAAATCCTTGTATATAAATTACCCTTGAAATGAAATTGAAATTGCATAAAGGAAAGTAATGTAAACAAGATAAATGTTAGATTTACCTTGCACGAAAAACCTTCATGAAGGGATTTAGTAATCAGTCAAATCCATGAAGATTCTTATATGTATTCTTGTATGGAAGAATCAAGGATGTTTTCACAAATGCATGGATCTACACTATACAATCCTAGATCTTGAATGAATGTATGTTTGATAACCTCAAATGGAGAAAGGGGGAGAAGAAAAGTGAATGTATGGTTCTTCTTGATTTTTTGTGAATTCCTCTATTTGGTCATCATGGGAGAGAAATTTGCATCAATGAGGGAATATTTACTTTTCTTAAATGGATCTTGAAGAAATGGAGACTTGGAAATCCTAGATTGGGTGCTTGCTTTCAAGTCTTGAATCCACCACTTCAATTGCACAACTTGAATTGCTTGAGACCTTGAATTTCTTGCATATGAATGGGCTCTTGAATGTATTGTCATGTGATGTCAAAATAAGAGGAGAGAGTCCCCATTTATACTCATTTCAGGATTCAATTTAACTCCAGGTCGACTACAGATTTTGAAATTGGAAGAAAACCCATCTACCGAGCCCTAAGCCAATTTTAGGGACAAAAACCCAAGACAAGGTCGAATTGGCCAATCTAGTCTAGGACAAGGTCAACTTGGCTGACCTAGTCCAAGACAAGATCAACCTGGCCAACCTACTACATACATTTTTTTGTCAAAATTTGTCACAATCTAGGGGAGTGTGATAGAAAGTGTAGGGAGAAATTACTGGTTGTTGGGATCAAGCAAAATGGGGTCTAAAAGGTCCTAGAGCCTCCAATTATGGGTGCTAACTTTTTAGGACATTACATTTATCCCCCACTTTAGCTAGAGTATGAGAAAAACTCATGGTCATGGTAAAGTAGATCTAATGCAAAGGATGATCTCATAAAGGTCAAGGAGACAAAGAAACATCAACCCCCCAAGTGACTTAAGTCCTCATAAAATCAAAAACAAAAATAAGAGAGGTATCACGAGAGAGAGAGAGAGAGAGAGAGAGAGAGAGAGAGAGAGAGAGAGAGAGAGAGAGAGAGAGAGAGAGAGAGAGAGAGAGAGTCCATCTTATTGTGAACCACACAAAAGAAAGTGTTGCAAAAGATAGAACTGAATGGTCTGGCAAGCTGTGTTATGCTAGTCAATCCATTGAAAAGGAGGAGGAGGATTAGACTGAGGATCTGGAAGGAGGAAAGTCAAAGGACCAAATGTGCATGGTCAGTCTAAGGACCAAATGTGTGTGGTCATTTTAAGCACCAAATGTGTGTTCAAAATGTGAAACATAGAGCATAGTGTATGCCCCCACGTTAAAGCGATTGCAAACGCCTTAACGGGAGCAATGACTTTAACAGAGCATGCATGCATCCACAAGAAACATTTCCACTATGAAATACCCCTAAGAAAGGACAAGTCAAGAGAAATGAGCACATGATAAAAGAGAGAACAAAAGGGATCTACCAACTATGGGGTCAGTATGATCATATGATAATACATAAGATATTATATCAGAATGAAATGTCATCATCCCCTAATAAATTGAATTTATGTGTCTGTGATGGCTTGAAGTAAACACTTGGAAGGTAGGATAGGATGGTTATGTGAAAAATTTAATGGGGGGAAGATTTGGGATGAATTATTATGCAAAGGATTAAGGTAATAGGGAACACTTAAAAGGTTGGTTTGATTGTGACATGTTTACAAGAGAAAGGAAGTTACTTGTTTAAAATTAAATAATAAGAATAAGAATTATTATATATTATTGTGTTTTAATAATAATAATGGAAAATTGATGAGTGAGTGAGTTTAATTGGGGGAGTTTTTAGTTCTGATATTCATCTAGGGTCTTAACTTATAAGTGGTATTTTAAATGCTTATATAAGTATTCATTGGTGGAGTTAATACTATTTTTTTAAATTGATTATTGTGTATTTATGATTAATTTAGAATTTAAAAAAATCAATTTAAAGTACATAAAAAATTATATTATATGATATTTCTAAATTTATGTACTTTTTTAGTGAGCGAATTTAATTGGGGAGATTTTATAATTAATATTCATTTGAGGGTTGAGGGTCTTCACTTACAATTAATATTTTTTAAAAGATTATGTAGTTATTCATTGGTGGAGTTAATAATGTTTTGATTAATTGATTATTGTGTAAATGATTAATTTAGAAGTGAATAATTCTAGGTTTAAAGTATATGAAAAAATTATATTATATGATAATTCTCAATTTATGTACTCTAGGTCTTATGATCACCAATATTAAACACGCATGAATTGAACTTGTGTTAAGTGTTGAAACTCGATAATATAATTTTGTCTATGTTTGGACCATTGCCTCCACATATTGACATTAGTAGATTTTACTGAATGTCCATATTTTGAATCAATTGGACTAAGTTGATTTTGATGTAAACGGAACTTATATATGTATGTAGTACAAAATCTCACTAGAAATAGACCATAAATAGGATCAAATTTATGTTATGGTTATTTGATGTATCTATAATGCATAAACTATTGTATAGACTAGTAGAGAGATATTACATCTCCATCCATTAAACTACACACATACTAATGAAGCATAATATATCAAAAGTATAAAAGGCTAAATCAAATAAAGATATGTTGAAAAAGACTTTTTCTTTTATTTCATTAAATGAGGGTGAAGATATGGGTTAGGTTCAATTAGGAGAAAATCTTGTCACAAGTTTATACATCATTATCTTAAGATTTGGATATAACATACATATCCTTGGTAAAACTAATTTCTAGTTCACTAATTCATTGATATTTATATATAATTGTATGAGGTTGTTCTAACAAGGTAAGATCTTCTCACATCGATCACTTTTATCATTAGTGAATGTAAACTTGGATATTATGCATTATATGATTAGAAAAATACCAAGGAGAGTAGAAAAATGATAAGTAGGAAAACACTAAGGAGAGTAGAAAATAACTTTAATTTAGACCATAGTTAGTGCAAGTGACTCACCAAAGTTCCTTGAAATTATAGTCATTATTAGTGTTGGCCTTCCCATTTCTAAGGAATGTTATAAATTAGGTCCTAACTCAAGGTGGTTGATAAAGATCGTGGTTGTATTTTGGCAGTCAAAGATGGATTTGAATTGTGAATTTTGGAGCGTGGATTTAACTTTGAAATTGAAATGATGCCAACCTTGTTTAATTGTCAAGGTTGATGATATAAATCAAATCTAGGGTTATTGTGGGCGTGCAGATGAGTGAGATTGCTTGGGAAGCAAGTGGCAGATCGATTGGTGATCAGATTGTCCAACATAGAATAGGCAGGGAAGGGTTGATTAGAGATCTACATTGTGCTACATAAGAACTAAACCAAACATGTGCTAGATGTCACTATACAATTCACAAAAATTTCACATCATTTTTTGATCTTGTAAGGCACTCAGCCTTCTTTTCTTTGGGTTGTAGACCATTTACCTTTGAGTAGTGAGCTCTAGGAAGTGTGCCTGAATGCAAATGAATTCCCCATATTTGTAATAAGGTTATACTGCTAACAAGGTATTTTCTTATTGTGGGTAATCAACCCAATTGTGTTTTTTACCCTAATAAGGTTTTGATGATAAAAATCTATGTCAAAGTGTTGTGGATGTGTTTCTGATATTTGCATGCATGCTTATTTTATTTGGATCAGACATAAGGGTTTTAAGTGTTAAAGGGTATTGATAGTTTTGAAAGTTTAGGAACAATTGATTAACCCCCCTCCCCCTCTTAGTTGTTCATTTCCCTATTTGCTACAATCAGAGTCATTGGAGCATCATTACTTAGCCTTTTGGAGAGATCGTGCTTCATTCGTTAGAGGGCTTGTATTCAGATCCAGGAAGCAACATTTTTTCGGAGCATCTAGAGAAAGATCTGACCTCACCATTACATTGGGGAGATTGTTTCAACAAATTTTGACTATAAATTTGCCTATTATAAACAGGTATAATAGAATCCTGCAATAACACTGAAATCTCAACCACAAAGAGATTATTAAAACAATTAGTATTCCCAATATCAAGAAAGAAAGCAAGATAAATAGAAAGCATAAATGATTAATAATATAAAATAATTTCAAACAAAATGAATATGCAAACCATGTATTCCTTCCTTGTTGTTCTCCTTCTTTATGCAATGTGGGAGCTCTTAGAATTGAGCTCAAGATAATGCCAACATAAGAATTCAAAACAATTGTGGTAACCAAAATCAAAGGTTTGGCTCTCTATTTATAAGATTTTAGGGGTTTCAACCAAGAATCCATGCTTGAAGGACTGATTGGTTGTGATTGAGGAGTTGAACTCAGATTGAGTAGGAGTTCAACTTTGCTTGATTGCCATGATTAGGGGATTGATTGACCTGTCAGCAAATAGATTGGAGAGATGACTTGAATAGACTAGTGAGTTAACAATGGTATGGATGAGTTAACTGATTACATGGATTAGAAGACTGAATTGACTGGAGACTTAAGTGATTGCTTGGGGAGGAACTAACAATGTTGATTGAATAGTTAGGAGAGAGAATTGTGGAGGAAGGAACTGTGATTGAGAAGCTAACTCAAAGTGAGTGTGAGTTAGGAATTTAGGAGGATAATTATAATTTAAATAAATAATAAATTATTTATTTGCACATGTGGGGATACTTTCTAAATAAATAATTACTTATTTATTTATGAGATGAATTATTAGTTTAATTAATTAGACATAATTCATTTAATCATGAGAGAGGAATTATTAGTTTAATTAAATAAATATAATTTATCTAATCATGAGAGGGGGATAATTAGTTTAATTAAATAAATATCAGTTATTTAATCATGAGATAGAATTTGATTTAATTATTACATAAATGTAATAATTAGTGAAGGGGGAACATTAATTAAATTTGATTATTTAATTAATTATAGAGAGATAGGGAATATTTAATTATTTGTAGACAAATAGGTGATGAAATATTTATTAGACCTTGAATAATTAAAGTAATTAATTAAAACTACTCAATTACGAAATTAAAGGGAAATGATATTTTGATCTTAGAAAGACACAAATTATTAAATAATAAAGATTATTAAATAAATTAAAGATAAATATTAGTAATGTCATTGCATTAGAGCAATATGCCATTTTTAGGTGTCTACATTTTGACTATACATTTGCCTATTTCATGCAAAAGTCAAAATATGAGTCTTTTTTTTTTGCAAATCGGACCATACAACTTGATCTACGTAGGATGGTACTATCTTTTGAGAAAAAAATAATTTTTATTATACGATTTAGAGTTTATTTTTGTAATTATTGTGTGGCAAATTTTTTGACAAAATTTGGTTTTTGGGCCTATGTTCTTTTTGTCAGATTTCCCAGGGCGCACAGAAGCATTGTAAAAAACTGCCAATCATCAAGATTGACACCCAACTAAGAACCTCCAACATAGGCCAAACCATCTAACTAGTTCACTTTGAGTTGTTACTAAGCCGTTCTCATATACATATACAGTGAAGTCTATCTAAGAAAGGATAATGTAGGATGATTCTCATCAAGGTGAATTTTTTTTTTCAAATCCAAAAATCTATTAACTAGTTTCATCAGTTTCGGTTATTGGTGGTTCAAAATTCTTGTCGACACAACTAGACACATGGCCACTAGTAAATTGTGGTATTGACGACAAGCCAAGAATATTATCACAACAATGCCTCGGTCAGAGAGTTGTTTACATTAAGCATGGGATTCTTCGGTTAAAACCTTTGTAAAGTTTTCTTGTCTCGCAAATGTAGGAGTACTAAACCAAGTCCCAGATTTTTCACATTTAGTGGCCCTTCAGAAATAATTTCCCCTTGTACTACCTCTAGCGCTTCCTCAATCGACCCCTTCCACCATGAAACATATCCAGACTGGTACACGTGAAGCATCTGCCTCAAACATGCAGACCATAAAAAAACATTTCCATGTCAGTGTTTTCTCAGTCAACATTTGTTGATGTCATAATACCGTCAACTCCCAACATCTCAGCGCCCAGTTAGCAGATCCAACCATTCTTTTTTTCAACGTGTTCATGTGATAAGTTAAATTTTATGTCTGTCTGACCGTCATAGCTAATTTTTTATTTTCATTGAAAGTTGTTTGACCGTTAGTTTTAACTTGCTTGGTTTTTGACATCACCCAATTTATAAATATTTGGACCCCTCACCATTTGCATTTTCATATTTGTAGTCCGACTTTGGAGGTCCATAACTTGCTCATGCAGAGTCCTTTTTTAGTGCATTTATTAAAATTTTGGATAGAATTTTGTATACTTTCCAGTAGTGGTGTTCTTTTCAAACTTTGGTGGACATATTTTTAGAAATCTTAGTTTTTGGTGACTATACTTGTCCAATCATTGATTTTGTGACTTCTGAGGCTCCATTAGAGATCATACAGACATATTTTTAGGTGCCAATTTTTTTGAAAGTGCATAATGTTTTGTCTAATTTTTAGATCTTCTATCAAAGTGTAGCCACTGTGGGTAGAAATACCACTTTTAGATCTAGGTTAGATTTGGCCATTTATGATCATTATAATACTAGGATTTGAATTTGATCCTTAGTAATATTGTTTTGAGTCTGATTTGGCATCAATAAGGCAGTTGTTACAATCATCAAAATAATAATTCCACATAGCTCTTATTTGTCAAGTGGCAATTGTACACACACTATATATAAGTGCCAAAATAATTATTTTGGGGGGATCTTTGATTGACTGAATATGGGGGTGTCTCGTGTGTTCTTTGCCTTCTCTTTTTATCTCTTGTTCTCATTTCATTTTTTACATTATGGGTTCTCCTAAATTTTCACTTTAACTCTACATAACTATGTCACATGGAAAGATAATGTACGAAGTAAGTTAATGGAAAAAGGTTTCAATCGTTATGTTGATGGAACAATTTTAGAACCAACATACCCTATTGTTGATGATAATGTAAAAAATTAATGGCTCATCAAAATTTATATGGCTCTAGGTACTTTGAGGAAATATATTTCTCCCAATCTCATTTTTCATATTGCCAAGTGTAACAATATAAAGGAAGCATGGGATGAACTTGAAGATTTGTATGGTAAAGTGGATGAGACTAAGGGATATACACTTGATGAAGAAATTATCAAATTGGATCCTAAGGAATTTGACACAATTCAATATTATGTCAACAAAGTCAATGAGCTTAGAGAACAACTTAAAGATTGTGGTATGGACAAGAATGATGCACAGTTAGTCCACAACATGTTGCGGAAGATTCTTTCAGAATATTCAAGTTTTGTTTCAAGTTTTCAAAATCATCTGTTGACTATGAAAAATGCCTACATTGAACCTTCATTTGATTCATTTGTAGAGTTTTTTATGTTAGAGCAATCCAAATTTATGTGTATGGGGATTCTTACGTCTTCAAGCTCCAAGGCATTAGTGGCTAATAATGAGAATCTAGGGAATCAAGGAGGAAAAGGTTCTAACAAGAGGAAAAAGAAAAGGAAGGCAAAATCACAATTAGAGAGAACACAATCTTCCTCCTCACAATAAGGAAATTCTTCTTTTTTCAACAAGAAGGGAAATAATTCTAAGAAGGATAGACCACCTTGTGCATCATGCAAGAAACCTAATCATGATGAGCATCATTTCCACTCTAAGAAGATTGATGAGTTGACAAGCTTACTCAAGAAGAACAAAATTGATTTTCCAATGCCTATAAAAAGAAGGATTCATCACCTTCTAATTCAAAAGGAAAATGGAAAGCATTTGTGCCAACTGCAAGTTCTTTAGTGGAATGTATACTTGACTCGGGTGTCACTCATCATAT
Source organism: Thuja plicata (assembly GCA_018584345.1). Lineage (NCBI taxonomy): Eukaryota > Viridiplantae > Streptophyta > Pinopsida > Cupressales > Cupressaceae > Thuja > Thuja plicata. The sequence goes on from MU225369.1 coordinate 1,726,679, forward strand.
GGTTTCTTCAAAGGATAAATTTTCTTCATTGGAGCCATATAAGGTACCTCACATCTTTGTAGGAGATGATACATGAGTGAAAGTTGAAGGGAAAGGTTCAATTGAGATGGATAATAGAGAATTTAAATATGTCCTCTATGTTCCTGACTTGAGCAAAAATCTCCTTTCAATTTACCAAATCACTCACTATGGAAATGGAAATAAATTTGAGTTCCTTCTTGATTCAATTGTGGTAAAAAATCTTAAGGATGATCCTTTGGTAGCCATGTGAAAATAAAATCATAATACAAGGATTTACTCATTCTCCCACTTGTTGCCTAAGTCTCCTTCAACAACCTTGTTGAAACATTCAAGTTCACAGAGTAAGTTATGGCATGATCAATTTGGACATCTTAATTACCGCTATCTTCAATATCTTAGACCCAAGAACATTGTCAAAGCTCTACCTATAGTCAAGTTTTTTGAGGGTGTATGTACCAATTGTTCAATGTGTAAGAATCCATATGAGAATTTTGAAAAAGGGAAGTCTTGGAGAGCATCAATTATTCTTGAGTTGGTTCACAGTGATGTAGATGGCTCCTTTCCAGTGCCATCATTTAGAAAGGCTCGCTATGTCCTTACCTTCATTGATGAATATTCTCACTTTATATGGGCCTAATTTCTTGGTCACAAGAGTGAAGTATATGAAAATTTTCTCACCTACAAGGCTCATGTTGAGAAGCAATCAAGGAGGTCATCAAGGTTCTACAAACTGATAATGGAAGAGAATATGTGAACTCAAGACTTATGAACTTTTGTACACTTGAGGGGATTGACCTTTAGCATTTAGTTGCATGTACACTCCATAGAAAAATGGTATTGCAAAAAGAAAGAAATGGCTAGCTACATGATTAATCATGTTAGGTCTCTTGATCCTTCTCTTTTGGAATAAGTTATAAGTTGTGCCAATCACATCCAAAATCGAGTTCCTCATAAAGCCTTGGATGAAGTCACTCCTTTTGAGGCTTGGTGTGGTAGAAAAATGGTTGTGAAACACTTTAGAGTATTTAGTTTTCTATCTTGGGCACACATACCTCCATAATAACACAAGGCATTGTAACCCAAAAGTAAGCCTTGCATATTTTTTGGATATCTTAAAGACGTTAAGGCATACATACTTATGTATCCTAAGAAACATGAGATATTCATAAATAGGAGTGTTCACTTTGAGGAAAGATCTCCTAGATTAGCCTCTTATCCTCTTCCTTTAGACATTGTGGATAGTGAAGATGATACTCCCTCAACACTGACTCATAGGATTACACCATCACAGGCTCTAGTTCTAGTTTAAGATACTCCATCTTCTTCCACTAGACCTCATTGGGCTTGACAAAATCTTGATTCCACATGATCACTTGTGGGGGATTGTTTAGATAGTCGAAGGACAAGGTCATAACATTAGAAACTTCTGCATCCATACACTACCATGATAGCTCCATGCAATTTAGTACAACTTGGTACACCTTGTCTTCCGGATACAGCTTCAGGGGATGACTACTTGTTAGACATTGCAAGTTTGTTTGTAAAATACTATATTTCATATATGGGAGACATCATTGATGATATACCTTCTCTTTGATGAGGATGATCCTTCTTCAATTATTGCAAGGGAACACTCTGACCCTGGTGTCCATTCTCCACATGATTATTCTTTTGAGGTTGAAATGATTGTGGGTCTTTATGTACAACAACTGGAGGAGGTATTTCTATTTTTAGAGGAGCCACTTGGGTCTTTGGAACATGTTCTACATTCATCCTCAATAGATCTTGACTTGTCTTTTTTTAGCAGAGTGGACTACTACACCTAACTTGGAAGGGCCACCCTTTAGTATCGACATGAGGACACTTTAGAATCTTTCAGAGACACCACACATCTTGAGGTTTCTTCCTACAAATTGGGTAGGCATCTCTCATACACCTATGGTATTGTTTCTTCCTAAGGGGTGGAACATTGTTCGGTGTTCATGGACCATCTTCTACATTCATCCTAGAGCATTTATCACTGATGTACATTCCACATTGAGGGGGGGATACTTTGTCTCTCTTCTTCTCTCTTATGAGGGGGGACTTTTTCTTCATATGCTATTTTTTTCTTCTCATACCTCTTTGATATTTTTTTAATGTATTCATCTCTCTCTCTCTCTCTCTCTCTCTCTCTCTCTCTCTCTCTCTCTCNTTTCTCTCTCTCTCTCTCTCTCTCTCTCTCTCTCTCTCTCTCTCTCTCTCTCTCTCTCTCTCTCTCTCTCTCTCTTTTCTATTTTTTTTGTCGGGGGGTGGTGGTTGTCCTAGTGGGCTTTCTCATTTTATCTACTTTATGAAATATTGCTTTTACACTTGCATATTGTACACGGGTACCTAATATGGCCTAGTAGTTGGGACCCATCTTGCATTGTCATTTAGCAGTGTGAGCTTTATTACATTCCTATATGTTTCACTTAAGAGGGGGTGTTGGTGTAATTAAATATTCTTAATTACACTTTACTTAGTCTTACTTAGGATAATGCACTGCATAGTTGTTTGTGCATGAGACACTTAGGATTTTGCATCTTATTTTTGTACCTGGTACAGGAGAAACTCCACTTTAGGTAGTGATAATTGTTATCACATTTCCACTTTATGTGTTGTCTCCACCTTTAGTGCACATATCACTTATCTTCCTCACATTGTTGTACATAGTTCATTGCACAATGGAGGATGATTCATCTTTGGTGGACATGTACTTCCACCTTATATGGGTGATAAGCTATTTTCTTCTTATCATGTACTCCTATTGCCTTACCTATATAAGCAAGCATATTTTTATCGTAATCAACTTTTATCTTTTTAGCGTTATCATATTGATGAGAATACAATTTATTCGTGTCCATTTTCTATCTCTTGTTTGTGCTATTCATTGGGCTCTAGATCTTGGGTTATTTCCTTAGAAAAATTCTTACAGTTTTCTTTCCCATTCTATTAATTTTTGTCTGTAATCGTATCTCTTCCCTTTACCACCTTCTAATAATTAGTTCCTCAAAGCCAAAGTTATTTACATCTAATGAATTTCTATTTGATAAATTTTCTTCCAAAAATTTAATTTTGTCACTAGTCCTATCAAATTTACCCCAACTTTTATATGGTCTCATTGTTACATGGTTGAGTTGAATCTAGTACTCTGTGCAATCTCACTACCTTGTTATGTCTTCTTGTTTCTTTACCCTTAATAATGTATGTTGGTGAAGTGGCGAGAGAGAACAATATATATACCACTTGGTGTGGAGATCTCAGGATGTAAGTGTTGGCAAGTTGACTTTACTCAGATTACATGACTAGTTTTGTGTTGTAATTGTATGCACCCTAAAATGGTCGCCTAGACTTTGGGCCCCATTTCTCAATTTATCAAATCCCTGAATCAATATTTTCAAATATCAACAATATCAATTATATCAATTCCCTTGATCAAATCATAATCA
>MU225369.1:1755356-1769545 GCA_018584345.1 Thuja plicata
ATCTGATTCATCATGATATAGAGGTAAAATAATTTAGATTAAATAAATTATTTATTGAGTTTAAATGTACATTTTAAAAAAATCTTGGCATTACATTAATTATTTATAAATTATTACATTTACATATAGACTCAGGTCCAACAGGATGAGGATCCACACAGGCCTGGACACAGTGGTGATGGCGGTCATTGATGTTTGTGATCTATATACATACACATGTAATGTGTACATATATTTAGCTTTGCATGTGACATTCATTTTGATCTAGTACACATATCTTGTATTTATCTCTATAGATCTCTTGTATTTTTACATGACATTGATATTAGATATGTATACATACATGTTTTACATTGATACTTGTGTTTTATGTTGATACATACATTTACATTGATACATGTGTTTTGTGTTGATATAGACATTTACATTGATACATGTTTGATTTTCATTTTATGTTTCTAGATGTATAAATATGTATGTACATTGATGTTTGTGATCTATATGTACATGCAATTGATGTTTAAATTAATATTTGATTATAATGTAGTCTATACATTTGTTTAGATAGATATATAGATATTTGAACTAAAAATAAATTTGTGCACGTGTAGACATATGTTTATCTAGATACATTTAAATCAAATTTCAATTTACATTAAATCTAATTGAAATATAATGTAAACTAATCAAAATATCTAGATCAATTAATTGAAACCTAATTAATCAATCTAATTTCAATCTACATTCAATCTAAATTAATCAAGCTAGTATGCACCCTTAAGCCCTATTATGCACCCTTAAGCCATATCTAGATCAATTAATTGAAACCTAATTACATTCAATATGTAGACATATGTTTATCTAGATACATTTAAATCAAATTTCAATTTAATTGAAATCTAATTGAAATTAAAAAATATCCAGATCAATTAATTGAAACCTAATACCATTCAATTGTACATAGATAATTACAAATTACAAAGTAGATCAAGTGATCAATCTAATCAATTTCTAATATGAATAGATTTAATTTAATATAATCTAATCCTACAAATTACAAATTAGCCCGACCTTGAAAATAATTCAAAACCTAATCAATGTAAATTCAATCTAGAATCAACATGCCTAATCGATTTAATTAATCAAACTTTTATTCAATTTTCTGAAATCAATCTAAAGTACCAATCTAGTATAACCATAATCAATATATAATCAATCTAACTGAACAATCTAATCAATCTAAATTAATCAAGCTAATATGACCCCTTAAGCCCTATTATGCACCCTTAAGCCCTATCTAGATCAATTAATTATGTTTAGCCTAATTACATTCAATTGTACAAGTTTGTAATTTGAACTTGAAAATAATTTGAAACCTAATCAATCTAAGATCAATTTATTAATCAATCTTTAAACAACCTTAAAATCGATCTAAAATCAACCTAATCTAATTAATTGAAAAAAGTATTGAAAGGTCTAATCAATTAAAATTCAATTTACCTAATCAATTTCTAATATAGACCAATTATTCAATCTAATCAATTTCTAATATCAATATATTTAATTTAGAAAAATTACACAAGTGTAATTTGAACTTGAACAAAGTATCTTGATCTAGAAACATAAATAATAAAGTCCAAACGAAACTATCAATCTAATATGATGTAGCTCGACCTTGAAAATAATTCAAAAGCTAATCAATCTAATTTCAAACAATCTTTAATTAAAAATTATTAATCAATCTAAACAACCTTAATTGATAGATAAAATCAATCTACTCTTATCAATTGAAAAATGTATTGAACTCGGTCTAATCAATTAAAATTCAAAACCTAATCAATATAAATTCAATCTAATCATGAATTTCAATTCATTTATAGCTCTTGATACATATAGTCTAGATCCTCTCTATCCTTTATTATCTCCAAAAGTTTTTCATGTTCTTCAATAGTCAACTTCCATTTTTGGTTTGCACGTCCTTTTTTTGGCACTGCCTCAAACTGCAATTTTGTCACTATAACCAAGTGACTATATAATGTAGAACTCTCTGTCCATGCATGTATTCAATAAATTGAACTCCATTTTTGTCGATCTTAGCTTGTTGATAATGTTAGAACGTATATGAATGACTAAGAGGGGGGTGAATCAGTTATTCTCAAGTCTAGATGTACCAATTGAAACTTTATAGCACTTTAAACAACTCAGATCTGCTCGGCAGTAATAGCATAAGTCAACAACATAAATATGCAGTTTAATATTCAAATGTAATTAAGTTGTAGAAACTTAACAGTAAAACACAACATAAACATTCACACAAGTTGACACCAGTATTTAACGTGGAAACCCAAATTGGGAAAAACCACTAGTAACATGCTACCAAGTTTTCACTCTTTTGAAGTGAGCTTTGCTAGGAGCCAACCCTGTTAAACGTTACAAAACACACTGCTAAATGTGACCTGGTTAAAGGATTTAATCACTCTGTCATGAGTGGCCTTGTTAGAGGTCTTAGAATATTCCACCTAAATGTCACCTTGCTCAAAGGATTTATACAATGACTGTTAGGTCAACCTGGTTAAAGAATTTTGACTGATATAATGGTTAGAAAGTAATCAGCAGGTGTGATATGATACATACAACTTACTTTGCAAATCTAGATCCAATTCAACTCTTATGCTAATTCACTGAGTGGCCTCCATTCTCATTTCAATCTTTAGATCTTCTTGGAAATGTGTCAAGCAATCACTTTCACAACTCTCTGCTTCTCTGTTCAACCTTCTTTGCTAGATCATGCCAATCCGTCAATTAACCATGCAATCCTCTTGCATAAACTTTTCACATACATGCATCATTTTGAATAACCCCTTGAGGTTATCTTATACCTCTTTATCTAGGTAAAATAAATCTTTGCCACTTAATCAAGATCATAGATCCTAGGTTAGGTCAGATCCAATAGATCTTTCCATCGTTACATTTAATTTATTTCTCCAAAGCAATAACTAATTAAATCTTGGATCCATGCATTAATTATGGTTACCCATGCATTTAAATAGTGTGGACCAATCGTGCTTATCCTTAATTAACTTTACATATCCCAATAAATTCAATTATGTCAGCTAGAGATCTCTAATCTCAACATTTACCAAAATACTATTGCTCGGCCAACATTGTGTTCTTCCACTCGGTCATCATTGTTTTCCTCGACAATTTACTGGTGCTCGATCGACACTTAGAAATTATGCTCGGCATACACTGGTGCTCGGTCGACACAAACTTCACTCGACATATACTGTTCCTAGTAAACTGACATCTTGACTTAGTTTAATAGATAAACAATACATTACTTTTCCAATGTGCCAACTGATCAAGTACCCTTTGTAATTATCCATAAATCAACCATTTCACTCGGTCTTCTTGTTATCCTTGCCTTCAAATCTTCTTCAACAATAAATAGATATGGTACTCAAATAGATAGCAATAGTCTCACCAGTTAAGGTTTGACATCAATGACAAAACAACAATTGTTTACATTGTAGCTTTCCAACAATCTCCCTCTTTGGCATTGATGACAACACTAAACAATAAAATAATAATTTTACAAACATAGTTACCATACAATCCAAAACTTCTGCCTGTGTTCCTTGATATGAACAAATCTTCATTAATGTCTTTAGCTTCATTCTGATTCTTATCTTGTAAAACATTTCTCCCTCTGTGTCTATAATCACACTGAAATCTTTCTATTTCTTTTCATCTGTAGACTCTCTCTTTCAGTAAATTCTTGTTTTTCTCTAAGTATAGTAAATTCTCCCTCTTTCAGTAAACTTCTCCCTCTTTAAAAACAATGACAAAGATGTTGACATCTTCATAATGTAGATTCTTCTGTTCTATCTCCGTATCATGTTGTTCCTGTCATCTTGTTTATGACTGATCCTCCTTTCTGTTCTTGTCTTTCTTTCATAGCTTTAGGCAGCTTCCTAAAGTGTGACTACCTATGCATCAATGTGTCAAATATTCTGAATATAACATTTGACGCAATAGTTCCATTCTGAACTAAGTAGCCTCAGTTAGGGGAATCACCCCTAATTTACCTCACAGATACTCATGAGCATCTTTGGGTAGTGCCTTTTTAAATATGTCTGCTAACTGTTCCTTAGTATTCACATATTCCAGTCTCACTTCCTTTTGTTGAACTAGCTCCCTCAAGTAATGATACTTGATAGCTATATGCTTTGTCATAGAGTGCATCATAGGGTTCTTAGAAATATTGATGGCACTCGTGTTATCACAATATATAACAACTGGTTCTATGATTTCTTATTTCATACCTTTCAGTAGTATCTTCAACCATACAATATTAGAATAGTTGACTGCTGCTGCCACATACTCGGCTTCAATTGTAGATTGTGAGGTGCAATTCTATTTCTTGCTTGTCCATGAAACCAATATCTTTCCTAGAATAAATGCGCCACCTATGGTGCTTTTCTTGTCATCCACATTTCCAGCCCAATCAGAGTCAGTGTAAACTGTGAGCTCAAACTTATCATTTTTTTGTAATACATACCATATTCATCTGTTCCTTTCAGATATCTCAGAATTCTTTTTACTGCCATCATATGAGTTTCCTTGGGATTGGCAAAAAATCTTGCAACAATTCCAGTAACCAGAGCAATATCAGGTATGTTGTGTACAACATATTGCAGCTTTCCAATCATTGATATGTAAAGGGTTTGATTCACTTCTTTTGTATCATCATTTTTTGTTAACTTTTGTCTAGTAGCCATGGGTGTACTCACTGGTTTTGATTCTTCCATGCCAAAAGTTTTTAGTATCTCCTTCACATATTTTGAATGAGTAATATAGATACCATTCTTCATTTGATATATTTGCAGGCCAACAAAGAATTTGATTTCACCAAACATAGACATCTCAAATTTAGTTTGCATCTCTTTTGGAAATGTTTGGCATAACACATCTTGTCCACCAAATATAATGTCATCAACAAAAATTTCAGCTAATAAAGTACCTTTATTTTGCTCTGTCTTCAAATATAGATTGGTGTTGTCATTGGTTCTTGCAAATCCAATCTTTATCAAATAATTGTGCAATCTCTCATACCATGCTCTTGGTGCTTGCTTCAGTCCATATAGTGCCTTGTGTAATTTGCAAACCATGTTCCTCTTGCTTGGGTCAACAAATCCATCAGCTTGTTCAATGTACACTTCTTCTAATATTCCATTTAGAAATGCTAAATTTACATCCATCTAATATAATTTAAAACCTTTGTAGGCTGCATATGCAAGTAAGGTTCTGACTCCTTCCAATCTTTCAACTAGGGTAAATGTTTCTCCATAATCAATTCCTTCCTCTTGTGCATAACCCTTGCATACCAGTCTAGCTTTATTCCTTGTTACTTCTCCATGTTCATTCAACTTATTTCTGAATACCCACTTAGTACCAATTACATTTTTGTCATTTGGCCTAGGTACAAGTGTCCAAGTCTTATTTTTCTCAATATTTTCAATCTCTTCATTCATGGCTTGTATCCAGTCTTCATTTTCTAAGGCATCTTTTACTGTTTTGGGCTCAAAATCACATAACAAGCATGTACCATCTCTCAACTTAATTATTGTCATAGAGTAGGTTCTTTCTTTGCTTCAGATTCATTGTTCTCGTTCAATTCAGGTTGATTCTGTGTCTTGGCATCTCCATCAGATAGCTCAGCAATTACCTCCTGTTGTCTGGCAACCTCATTCTGTGACTTGGTAGGTGATAGCTTTTGGTTGGCAACTTCATTCTCAGGTTTAGGTAATACATTAGAATATTCCTCATCCATATAGACAAATGATTTGTAACTTTCAGGTTCCTGTGCGCTTTCTGCTTCATTTCTTTTTGCATATTCATCAATTCTAACATTTGCACTTTCCACAATTTTGTTAGTCTTAGAATTCAAACACTTATATGCTTTACTTTTAGTTGAATAGCCAAGAAATAAACCTTTCTCACCTTTAGCATCTAATTTTCCATTTCTATTATCCTTCAGTATGAAGCATTTACTTCCAAAAACTTTGAAATATCTTAAACATTAGGTGCATATCCATACCATAGATCATAAAGTGTAGCATTTGTACCTTTTTAAACTTGTACTCACAGCTTCTCTCTAATATTTCTATGCAACATTCTTCTCCATCATTAGTGTTCTGGCACAGTCCATGATAGATCCATTTCTTCTTTCAACAATACCATTCTTTGGTGGTGTCCTAGGTGCAGATGTCTGTCTTTTTATACCTCAATCATTGCAGAACATGTTAAATTCATTAGAAATAAACTCACCTCCTCGGTCAGATCTCAAATATTCTAGACTTTTTCCTGTCTCCTTTTCAACTTTTTCCAAGTACCACTGAAATAACTAGAATACATCAGATTTTTCTTTAAGAAACATAACAATCATCATTATGGAGTAATCATCAACAAATAGAATGAAATATCTATCTCCACAGTAACTTTTCTCACTAATGGGACCACAAAGGTCAGTAGGAACCAATTCCAAAATTTCCTTAGAAGTATGAGTCTTGCTTTTGATACTAGATTTAGTCATTTTTCCCAATTGACATTGCTTACAAATTGCATTTTCAGGTTTCTTTAATTTAGGCATCCCTCTAACCTTTTTCAATTTGCTTATGCTTACCAAGTTATCAAAGTTTACATGACACAACCTTTTATGCCATAACCAAACATCATTATATTGTGCAAACAAGCATGTCTCATCAGCTAAGTCCAGATAGAATAAGTTACCTTTTGTTTGCTCTCCACTTCCAACTAGTTCTCTAGTGGCATCATAGATCTTTGCCTTCTTGTGATGGAATTCAACTCTGTAACCAACAATATTCAGTTGTGCAACACTCAATAAATTATAGTTAAGATCATCAACCTAATATACATTGTCACATCTGATCTTTTCAGTCAATTTAATTGATCCTTTCCCTTTAACAAGACATGGTGCATCATTTCCAAATTTAACATAACCGCCATTGCACTGATCTAAGGTTTGAAATTTATCCTTGTCACCAGTCATGTGATGTGAAGAACCATTGTTAATAATCCAACGGTCACCTTTACTCATATAAGAAATTAGTGCAGTTTTCTCATCATCATCAGAATCATATTTCATAGCAATATACACAACTTCTATATCATTTTCATCAGAATTATCAGTTCCACTGTCAGAGGCTTCTTCAACTATATAGCAAGATTTCTTACCTTTGTATTTGTAATCCTTATACTTTTTGAAGTCTCGGTCATCCTTTCTGTCTTTGTACTTGTTGTCCCTTATTTGATCTTTGTCATTCTTATCAGGACATCTAGCAGCAATATGACCAACTTTGTTACATGAAAAACAAATGATAGAAAGTTTACCTTTGAATTTTCCTTTTCCTCTCGATAGTCTTTTTGCCATAAGTGCCTCAAGTTCTTCTAGATCATCATCTTTAGTGTCATTGTCACTGTTTACACATTTCTTTCCTTTCTTTGATTTGTTAAGGACCAACTGTGATCTAAATGCAGAATCAATAGCTTGTGGAGTGTAGTTATCAAAATTTGACATCTCAAATGTAGTAAGTCTGCCTACCAGACCTTCTAAAGTCAAATTGTTATTAGGAGTGCATCTTAATTCTTGAATTGCAGAGACTCTAATAGCATATACAGGATGAAGAGTTCTTAATACCTTGCTCATAATGGTGTTATCATCAATGGTTCCATTAGTTCCTCTAATAGCATTCACAACTTCCTTTATCCTACCACAATATTGAACTATATTTTCTCCTTGCATTTTCATTTCGTCAAACTTACCTCTTAAACTTTCAGATTTGGCTCTCAACACATTTGTATCTCCTCCATAGATGGTTGCTAGGGTATCCCACATCTGATTTGCATTTGTACAGTTCTTTATGTCTTCAAATTCATGATAGCTCAGGGATGATGCAATCTCCAACATTGCTTGATTGTGTTCTTGCTTTTCTCTTAACTGTTCAACGGTGAGAGTTGTAGTTGGGACTACATAATCATGTTCAATATAGCGCTTAGTAGCATCACCAATACCAACCAAATGCAATTTCATCAAACTCTACCATGCAGGGAAGTTATCTTTGTTCAACTTCAGTACCTCCTTTTTATACATCTTGATCTTTTGCTCCAAGTAACTTCAAACTATTTTCAAGAGACCACAACTTTGATACCAATTGTTAGAATGTATATGAATGACTAAGAGGGGGGGGGGGGGGGGGAANGGGGGGGGGTGAATCAGTTATTCTCAGGTCTAGATGTACCAATTGAAACTTTATAGAACTTTAAAAAACTCAGATCTTCTCAGCAGCAATAGCATAAGTCAACAACATAAATATGCAATTTACTGTTCAAATGTAATCAGCTTGTAGAAACTTAACAGTAAAACAAAAGATAAACATTCACACAAGTTGACACCAGTATTTAACGTGGAAACCCAAATTGGGAAAAACCACCAGTAACATGCTACCAAGTTTTCACTCTTTTGAAGTGAGCTCTGCTAGGAGCCAACCCTGTTAAAGGTTATAAAACACACTGCCAAATGTGACCTGGTTAAAGGATTTAATCACCTTGTTAGGAGTGGCCTTGTTAGAGGTCTTAGAATATTCCACCTAAATGTCACCTTGCTCAAAGGATTTATACAATGACTGTTAGGTCAACCTGGTTAAAGGATTTTGACTGATACAATGGTTAGAAAGTGATCAGCAGGTGTGATTTGATACATACAACTTACTTTGCAAATCCAGATCCAATTCAGCTCTTATGGTAATTCACTGAGTGGCCTCCATTCTCATTTCAAACTTTAGATCTTCTTGGAAATCCGTCAAGCAATCACTTTCGCAACTCTCTACTTCTTTGTTCACCCTTCTTTGCTAGATCATGCCAATCAGTCAATTAACCATGCAATCCTCTTGCATACACTTTTCACATACATGCATCATTTTGAATAATCCCTTGAGGTTATCTTATACCTCTTTATCTAGGTAAAATAAATCTTTGCCGCTTAATCAAGATCGTAGATCCTAGGTTAGGTCAGATCTAACAGATCTTTCCATCTTTACATTTAATTTATTTCTCCAAAGTAATAACTAATTAAATCTTGGATCCATGCATTAATTATGGTTACCTGTGCATTTAAATAGTGTGGACCAATCGTGCTTATCCTTAATTAACTTTACATATCCCAATATATTCAATTATGTCGGCTAGAGATCTCTAATCTCAACATTTACCAAAATAATGTTGCTCGGCCAACACTGTGTTCTTCCACTCGGTCATCACTATTTTCCTTGGCAATTTACTGGCGCTCGTTCATCACTTTGAAATTATGCTCGGCATACACTGGTGGTCGGTCGACACAAACTTCACTCAGCATATACTGTTCCCAGTAAATTGATATCTTGACTTAGTGTAATAGATAAACAATACATTACTTTGCCAATGTGCCAACTGATCAAGTACCCTTTGTAATTCTCCATAACTCAACCATTTCAGTCGGTCTTCTTGTTATCCTTGCCTTCAAATATTCTTCAACAATCAATAGATATGGTACTCAAACATATAGAAATAGTCTCACCAGTTAAGGTTTGACATCAATGACAAAACAACAATTGTTTACATTTTAGCTTTCCACTAGATAATAGGTTCCTTCAATAACAACTGAACTAGTTGGATATTGTTGTCCATCACCATCAACAGTTTCTTGTGGCAACTTGTATTTTTCTTTGGTGCATCTTAGTAGATAATAATCTATACCTTCTGCATTCTCGAGATCCGTAGCCATACCAAAAATATCACCTATACAATTTATGTAAAAATGAATTATATATAAAAATAATAAATTATATATATAAATTGGAAATATAAAAACATATATGTGTGTACATGTATGTCAAAATGCACCTGTAACTAAATCATAAATACATTCATAATCAGTTGAATATATAGGATCATGGATGTCTATATCATTGTCATCATCTTCATAAGGATGCATTCTGATTAAATCTTTCTGATTCCACTGGGAAACATATCCATTTGCAATATTAACACATTGACTCATTGTGTTTTTGTTAACACAATCTTCACAAAAAGATGATTTATCTCTTAGTTGAATTAGTGGAGGCTTGTGTTGTCCTATAGTCACCACTTGATGTAAACTTCTAATTCCAACAATTGATTGACAATTGTAAGGATTGGATCGATTGATATCTAGACAAATTACAAATTTTAAATAAATTAAAGTAAGATCTTAGTTTAATTATGAAAAATGTGAAATGCATGTACATGTTATATATAGACGAGAAAATTTCAAACACATGTGACCTATAATTTAAATTTTAGAATTTGAGTTTGGAAAATGAAAGTTTTAAATACCTATCACTTCCTAAAATGAACGTTTGTTGTATTTTGTGTCTCGAGTAGAGAAATGATTTCGACACTATTCAACAATTTTCTTTGCATTCTCTATTATGTTTCCTAGATATATTTAACAATTTAGTATATAATTAGTTTATTTCTAGCAAATGAAGATTAAGAACATATACATACTATACTACAAACAAGTTGAATATCAAATGTATGTACCTTAAAGTTCATGTTGTCGGAGTGCATGCTCTCGCTCCATCATGCTCTCCTTTTCCATGTCCACTTTCAAAGAAGTTCCAAAGAAACTTAACTTTGTGTCTAGCATGTTGCATGGCTAACCAATTAAAGGCTTTTGCAGACTTAAATTGACCTGCAATTTAAAGTTATAGACATGTACACACACATGAACATTTAACTTATATATATATATATATATATAATATCATGTAAAAAATTTAAAATTTATATATAATTTATATCTAATAGAATTGAAAGACTAAAAGAAAAAAATGTACTTACCCATACACCCATTAGACCAGATCCAATGTTGTGAAGCATTTATCCTGTGATTCGCAAGATTGTCAAAAAATATGCCAAAATAATGAGCCACATAGCTCCTATCATGAACCCTATCATCGCTGATATAGAAATGAACCTCCTTGATGATAATGCGTTCATTACTTTCTATCTCATCCAAATCAAATTGTGCATGTCTATAGGTCACATGCACAAATATTGCAACTTGCTCAGAATGATAATATTGACTTTGGAGCTTTGATTGAGGGGAGAATGTATAGTTCTCCACAAAATCTACAACTGAAAGAATACAACCAGGTGGTTAACAATTTTTGGAATCACAAAATTGTTTAACTTGTCATCGTGCACCATGACCATGTTGGATATGTGGATAAACCATAGATTGAAATCTGTCCATGAACTAAAGGTATGGTAATTCATTCTCCTTCAATGCAATTTTTTTTATTCTTGTCATGTCTTCGTTTGGTATCTCTCATAGTCAAATCTCTTCCAATGGACTGGTGTTCTAACATCAATATTATCAAATTGTAAATGAAATTTCTGTAAATTTCCACAATCATTGCATTCATTTTTTATACATTGGACATTGAATTCATCCGAGTCTTTTGATTTATCACATAAAATGGACTTCACAAATTCTGTTGTACTTCTAGGAACCATATCTAGATTAAGTACTGTCATAACCTTTTTATACGATTGCAAGTATAAGTGAAAATCAACATGATTTTAACAACATGTTTCACGAACCTTATTTATGCATACGAAGCAAGGGCAGGCCAACAAGGAGATCAAGAAGGAAACTTATATTACAAATCACTGTAAAATCCTTTAACAAGGTGGACTTAACAGTCCTTATTGCTCCTAATAGGGCAGACCATCAGAAGTGGTCAATGTAAGATCTAACAAGATAAATTTATACCACATTACTAAATCTTGTGGGTACCATCCCCACCCTAGTTTTACTTTCTGTTTGGAAGGTTTCTGGGTAACCAAATACTGTGTCATGTGTTATGAATGATTATTTCTTTTCTATGCATGCAATCAGATTAGATAATCTAATTGAGGTTAAAGAAGAATAAATTATATTGGTTTCTGATTCACCCCCCCTCTCAGCCACATTGCATGTAATATATTTCCAACAATTTATGCATACGAAGCAAGGGCACACCATCTCAAACATTCTCTAACCTATTTTCACATCTGAAAATTCTTGTTTGAATGCTTCAAACATTTCACTTTGTGTAGTATTGACAAAATATTTTGGATGTGAAATCTTCATATCGGTCTCTTCATCTTTCATTTGTATGGTGTCCCTTCTATTGGAAGAAACGCAAGAGTGGTTGGTCCAAAATTCAATGACCCGTCTTCTTACATCTTCAAAAATTCTGTGCTTTAGAGGAACTCTAAAAATATGTACCCAATTATTTTCAATGTCCATATCCAACATATGCCTCTTCCTAATATATCTCTGAACAGTTCTTCGAGATACCTTGAGTAAATTAGAAATTGCTCGAACTTGATTTCTATGTGTCAATCTCTTACTAGAAATCATAGTCATCAACGCTCTTCTAGCAACATTTGAATCAGATCCTCCATCTGTCTTGTTAACAACGTTCAATGCATCTTGTAAATTTTCAATTATTGTTTCGTTTACTTGACCTCCTATAATTTTCCTATTTTCAACACCCAACAACTCCAAAACCAGAGTCATTTCTCTTTTCCTGATTAACTTTGCAAATAATTGTGCTTTTCCTACCAAAGATTTATCCTCAAAATATTCCTTCCACATGTTTTTGAGATGTAATTTAATAGTGCTTTCATGTACCAGGTGCTCCGGTGCAATTTGACTGATAAGTGATTCCTCATTCATCTCCATCAAATTTTGCATTGTAGGATAAATATGTATACCTTGACTACTACCAATATCCTCCCCTAGTTGAGTTGCACCTTCTTCAACATTGATAGGTTCTTCTTCAACATCCAAAATTGCTCTTCGATAAGTTTCATATGACCTTTCATTCGGTCATCCCTTTTACGATCACATTTCCTTGTTCTAGTCCTTTTATTTCCCATTGCTCAAATAGAACCAAGAATTTTTTTTTTGCTTTAATCCTTGTTGACTAAAAAACTTTCTTTCACACTCCTCCAGAAACAAAATACCTTTGTAGCTTCCCCGAAAAAATGCCTCCTAGCTTCAAAAACCCCTTATATTCTAAAATAAGGAATGAAATAATTGCTATTATTTGTAATATATAAAATAGGGGATGGGGGTCTTTTAATATGTAATGTGTTGGAAAAGGATAAGGAGGTTTCATAATTATTGTTTAATTTGATTAAAGTGTGTTGAATTCCTTAACCCTACTTTATACTTACTTGAATTTGATTGATTGTGTATTGCAATTGTGATTAGGGAGAAGATAAGATGTTCCTCTTTTATTCCCAAATGCACAAATGGGAGATCCACGTTGATCAACCCAAAGGAAGGGCTAATGCATAAATGAATCAACTATTTGGAAAGGAGAATAACAAGAAGGATATCTTAAATTCTGTTAATTATATGTATAGATATGATATATGACAGTAATTGAAGAAATAGGAGAAATGTACTAACCTTAAAGGATTTCAGATCAAAGAATGCTATTTTCTGAGGTTTGTAGACTGTTTCTGGAAAAAATGACAGTTGATCTCAGACCGGAACGCAGAGACGAACAAAACCCAGAAATCTATTTCCGTTCTGATGTCTTCTTATGAAAAAGGTTGACCTTAACCCACAAATGTCAACCCTGACCCAATAATGTCGACCCTGACCTGCACAAGTCCGACAGAGAATCTGTTCGCCCCGTCCGAAAGAAAGCCAAAAAGGGTATCCAGATCTGGTCTCAAAGTTGCTATTTTGAACCTGTACCTGCAAGAAAAAGAGGATTGTTTGTTGTGGGGGAGGGGTTTGCCTTGGTCAAACCCCGGTTTTGGAATTAACCTCAAATATATGTAATTGAAATTGTAGAAATAGACAAAGTAAATGCTTAAATTCACCTTGCTTGTAAAAGTCCTTGTGGTGGATTCGAATCCTTGGATCCACAAGTATGCTTCAAAATGTGGAATTTAGAAAGGTAGGATGTCTTCAATCTCTTTCTTGTAGATCTCCAACACCAAGTCTTGAATGGGTTCTTGAATTTGGAATAGGCTTGGAAGAAGGTGGATGAAGAGATCACCAAAAGGGCACTATGTAG
>MU225369.1:1774888-1840133 GCA_018584345.1 Thuja plicata
ATTAGGGAGAAGATAAGATGTTCCTCTTTTATTCCCAAATGCACAAATGGGAGATCCAAGTTGATCAACCCAAAGGAAGGGCTAATGCATAAATGAATCAACTATTTGGAAAGGAGAATAACAAGAATGATATCTTAAATTCTGTTAATTATATGTATAGATATGATATATGACAGTAATTGAAGAAATAAGAGAAATATACTAACCTTAAAGGATTGCAGATCAAAGAATGTTGTTTTCTGAGGTTTGTAGACTGTTTCTAGAAAAATTGACAGTTGATCCCGACCGGAACGCAGAGACGAACAAAACCCAGAAATCTTTTTCCGTTCTGATGTCATCTTATGAAAAAGGTCGACCTTGACCCACAAATGTCAACCCTGACCCAATAATGTCGACCCTGACCTGCACAGGTTTGATAGAGAATCTGTTCGCACCGTCCGAAAGAAAGCCAAAAAGGGTATCCAGATCTGGTCTCAAATCTGTTGTTCTGAACCTGTACCTGCAAGAAAAAAAGGATTGTTTGTTATGGGGGAGGGGTTTTCCTTGGTCAAACCCTGGTTTTGGAATCAACCTCAAATATATGTAATTGAAATTGTAGAAATAGACAAAGTAAATGCTTAAATTCACCTTGCTTGTAAAAGTCCTTGTGACAGATTCGAGTCCTTGGATCCATAAGTATGCTTCAAAATGTGGAATGTAGAAAGGTAGGATGTCTTCAATCTCTTTCTTGTAGATCTCCAACACCAAGTCTTGAATGGGTTCTTGAATTTGGAATAAGCTTGGAAGAAGGTGGATGAAGAGATCACCAAAAGGGCACTATGTAGCTTGAATCCTTCAATGGCCTCTAATGGATCTCCTTCATGAAAATGGATGCTTGAGTGGATGGATGATTGCTTGAAATCTTGCTCCTTAGCTTGCTTGAATCACCCTTGAAGATAGTTTGAGAATGCTTGATCACAATTAGAAGATTTAGTTCACTTGATGATGGTCATCGTTAGAGAAAATGAGAGGAGAAGGCTCCCTTTTATATGAAACTAGGGTACAATCTTCTAAGGAGGCCGACATAGGAGAATTAAATTTCCATTAAAGCCTTTACCCCTTGGAGAGGACCTATATTAAATATAATTTAGGAATTGACGCTTTGGAACCCGAAACAACTGACCCGGAAGCGGGAAAATACTTTTTGCAAAGACCAACATCCAAAACTGTGAGATCCCAGGATCTGAACCCTGGGTCAAGGTCAAGGTCAACCTTGACCTAGGTCAGGGTCGAGGTTGACATAGACCTAAAAGGTCGACCCTGACCCTGAAGCCCAGAATCACCAGTTTGCAGTTCAGAATGCAGAATTTAGGCTAAACAGGAGTGGAAAGAAGGACAGAACATGAGGGAATCCATGTCAAGATCAGGAACCCATTCAAGGTGCTTGTCATGATCCCAAACCACTTACTCGAAAGGCTAAACAAGTCTAAAATGGAAGTGCTTCCATTTTCTGACTATAGATTATTATTTTTTTAAATAGCTTTTATATATACCCTTCTCTTTGAAAGGGTGGGTCACCCACACGATCGCTCATAGAGGGTAGACCTCTAAGGGTACTCGGCCTAGTAGGACTCGGTCGAGTCTGCCTAGGTGGCATGCCATGTTGGCAGCCAAACCTCCAAAAATACAAAAAGCCAGAAGTTTGCACTTCTGCTGTTCCGTTCTCTGCTCAAAATAGAAAATACCAAAAAACTAAAAGTACCCTTTTTATATATTGAAACTATGATTCTTGACACTTAAATTTTATATTGTTTCAACTACAAAACGTTGAACAAATTCGCTAAAAACTACATGTAGGTATAATAAGCTTTGAGAAGTCATTGACTCGAAAAATATAAAAAATGCTAAATCAATTCAGAGTTTTTTTTAAAATCATATACACCACTAGAGAAGAGAGTCCTCTTCAAAATTATGTAATTTATTTGGTTTTTGGTATAGTTTTGATAGGGGAAAAGTGGTGGGAGACAAAAATTGTTAAAATTCAGGTAAGTTCGACTTTGAATACTTATAATGGGCAAACTTTAGATCGAGAACATTTTTTTTTTATGCACTAGCTATACATGTTATCTAAAACATATTTTGAAATTGGAGGAAAAACAATGTTTTATTTATAATGATTTGGTGGGAAGTAAACTCCCTGATTTGCAGTATTTTTCAGGAAATAAAAAATAGAGCTTAAATTCAAAAAAAAAATTAATTTTTGTTCAATTTTTTTTTTAAAAAATTGTAGACATAAAATTCATCATATTTCACACATTTCATCAGTTTACATCATCTTCAAATTCTCAATAGAAATGTGACTTTTATGCCCTTGAAATTTTATATTTTGGTGTTGTTAACCTTTTCCTTTGTAAAAGGGGGACAACTTATTGTGCTTTTACCTTGGACTAATTAAACCCTTGAGTCCTACAATAAATGTACACGTAGAAATTTTTTAATCTTTCTGAGAATTTGCTTCTTTCTAGAAATATGTAGTATATTGCTAGAGATTATCAAATTCACAAGCATGTATTCATATTTTTATAACAAAGCAAACATAATATAACATACACATTGAAACATAATTACATAATTTAATGTCTCTGAGGAAGAAATTATAACCTTGAATAGAGTTTCTCTTTACTATGCTTATTTCTCCATAAAATCCTAATACTTGCAAATGAAAATGATTTAACATTTTATGATTTTCTTAAATTTCGTAGTCAAATTTGAGAATAATTACAAATAGAAAAATACAAAATTATGTTGAATTATTCTCCATAATATGTCAAGTTAATATTTTTCAAAATGATTTTAGAATATTAAAGAGTATCCACCATTTTAAATTTGAGACATCTATTTTTGTCTTTGTGAGAACTTTTGAAAAACATGTACAACATCTAAAAGCCATAACTTTTCATCTTGGTACCTATTTGACCTCCCTTTTTTTAAAATTGAAGATTTTGAAGTGCTCTATGCTCTAGAAAATTACATTTTTTTAGCAACTTTTGGAGCACAAATAATTGGTTTAAAGCTTTAGAATCCATTTTGAATATTTTTTTTTCAAGATTTTAGGATTTCAAAACTTTGATATCTCATTGCTGAGAAATGATCATTGGTTTTGTTTGGTTTCACTACAAGATGTGATTGTGCAATTTCAAAGCTTTGGATAAGTTTTTAGGCCCATACATGCTTATCTAATAACACTTCCTTGAAATTTGACCTATACTACTTTAGGAGACCTTTTATATAAACATGACACTTCACATGCTTAAGAATATTGATATTGGCTAACTTTTACACATGAACTTTTTGCTATCGACACTAAAGGGGATACACATTAGGATGACACTTTCATAGATTGAGTTGATTATTTAACCATGACATAAAACAAAAAAGTTGACATAGGTTCCAACAAGACCTATTATTCTTCCCAAGTATGTAAGGTTCTCATTTTGCTTGAGATTTCCCTTGAGACAATTTTGGGTGTGCTTTCTCTCATCAACTTCATATGGAGTTATAACATCTTTTTTCTAAATAACAACATGTTTCCACTCTATAGTAATGCATGAGATTCAAATGACAACTTTCTATTTAAGTGTCTAATATATAATGAGATTTATGAAAGGTTGTCTTTTAAGAAAAAAACTCAAGGCTCTTAAGAGATCTTATTCATTAAAGGATCAATAATGTTTATCCATATCCATGAGATATGCTCCAATGTACAAGTGGTAATCTCAAAAGTCATGAAGATGGTTCTTTATCTTAACCTTTCTACTCTCAACAATCATACAACTCAACGTACTACTTGTATGTATTTGTTTTTTCTTTCTTCTTCATCATTACATAAAAATAAAATACAATTTAAAGTTATCTAGAAATGCTTAAGGAATGGAGACATTGTGCTCAACATGTCGCCATTAACCTATTAGGGTAATAGGTTGCAATGCAACTTTTAGTCCCATCAACCTCCTATGGTTAGTTGTGGAAGGTCTATATAATTTTCTATCAACCAATCAAGTATAGCCAACAACTCACCTAAAAACGTTTAAAAAATAGATACATTGTGCTCAACACACCAATGTCCTCATTAACCTATTAGAATAATAAGTTGAAATGAAGCTTTTAACCCCATAGCTTCTTATGATTAGTTGTGAGAGGTTCATATAAATTTCTATCAATCAACAAGTATAGCCAACATTATGACAATAGAAACAACTATCCAACCCCTAAATTGCACCAAAACTTAAATTATAATATACAGAGAAAGCTTGGAAAGATTGAAATGACCCCAATATAATGAGATTTTCACCTACATTAAAAGAGCTTAGGCTCTTAATGGGTGTGTTAATGGCAAGTGGAAAGTAACAAGCTTGAGAGTCTGGTAGGGTTGGTAGCGTATTGGTGGGTGCATTTTTGTTTTGTAATGTTTGTTCCGCTATGAGTTGTGGACTTTCTAACAACTCTGATATCGTTGCCACAAAAGAAACGTACGAGAAAATGCACATATTCTCTTTCTTATGCTCCCTGCACTTAAAAGCCTGTTCCTCTCATTTTTGTATCTCTTGTGGATTACCTAGCTGGCAGTTATTGGAGCAGAATACGGGGAAAAAGAGGGCATACATGAAATTTAAAAACTGGGTATTAACAATGCCTGAAAGAAACTCAGTCCTCCAAAACACCTCGTGATTTGGGCCTTCCCTCCATCTCCGACCGACCTTCCAATTTTTCCTAAGGCCCACACATTTATTATTAATGTAAGTTCTGCAGCCTGAAAATTATCTATTGCGGTTTTAATTGGGCGATTACTTGCAGGACGGTCAAGCTGACGGAACCTGATTATATGTCTGTATCAGAGCATCTAATAATGGCAGAAACATCAGAAGATGCCCACTTATTTAAGTACTACTCTTGGCGCGGTTTGTTTTAAAGCACTCCATTTCTTCTGGGGCTTCGTGTCCAATTCAGGCACTGAACTCCGTTACAATTTGATGGACGGTGTTCATTGTGTAAACAGGTGAACATCTGTTGTAAGGCAGGCACTTACAGTAGAGGCAGTAGAAGATAAACATACCCAGGTCATTTCTCTTGGGAACTTGTGTCATTTGCAAGCGTTTTACCACCGTTACAAGATTTGGCGTCAAAACCTACCTACTTGTCTCCTCTGCTGTTGCCCAGTTGTGGTCTTTCAGTCAGTAAAATTGTCACGTTTGGAAAAAATCGCCTTGAAATTCATCATCCATTAAACGGATCCGATGATATTCTGCAAAGCATGATTACTACAAGTCACAACCCTCCCTTTTTACCTGTTTGAGTTTATGTGGGACTATGAAACGCAGAAAATTAGGCACTCTATAGACATGTCTTTCATTTAAGGTTCAATTCAATCAATGTATGTGTTGTTATTGCTGTTTGGCGTCTAGATTGTGAAGCAGAGATAGAAAAGAGCTTCAGCGAGAGACACCCACGTGGAACCGGGTTTGTTTATCATGGAGGACTAGGTTTACAATGTTTTTCAACATACAAGTTTCCGTTTTAGGGTGGGTGTTCTGATCTTTCTGAGATTGGAACTCGAGACGTTTTGGCTCTTAATGGGCAGTGGCAGAATGGCAACTCCTGGTACGTGCTGTGCATTGGAGCATCGTTTTAAGGCTTTGTCTATCAATCACGGGTCTCTGTCTCCATCCCAGGTACCCCCTAAGGAGGAAACCTGCTTTCATGCCACGGATGATATCGCCATTCAGCGGCAGCAGCACAATCAAAATTTCTCACAGAAGGACCACTTGGAGCCTAAATCCGTGTCAGACTTATCTCCTCAACGGGAGCAATTTTTGGACCTAAAGGTAACCATTACCCCATATTTTAGCTATCTTGTTTTTCCCTAGCAGAAATGATTTTCATGTGGAAGAGTTTGATCTTTATCATGTGATGACAGACAGGAGAACTCCATTTCTATGACTCGAGCGCCCGCAGGAGAACCAAAAGCCATTCTAAGAAACTTTTGAGGATGTCAGAAAGGGTGCTAGTTTCGGAGGAAATAATACCAAATATTCCTGGAATTGTGAAGCCCTCAACTCCTCTTTACTATTCAGAAGAAGAAGATTTTTATTCCTCGGATGAAGAATCTACTGGTTCGGAAAGATCTCAGAAGGAAGCAAGCGGAATGCATCAGGTTTGTGAAAGAGAGGAAGAAGCTAGCAGCAGCAGCAGCCAGGATTTAACTGTGTTGGTTGCAGCAGGCTGTCAAAGTTGTCTTATGTATTACATGCTCCCAAAACATGCTTTAAGCTGCCCAAGATGTGGAACTTCTCTCCTGCATTTCAATGAGCCTGCAACTAGCAAGGACAAATAGATTCCAGAAGTCAAAATTGGTTAGGAAAGAATACCCATTTTTGTAGGTTTTGATACCTATCATTTTTGTGACAGGTTGCACCCGTGTGTCATTGTTGTCATACTTTCCACAATCCTCCCTACAAAACTCATTTCAGTGAATTTCCAGAGAAGTAGAAGGAGGTCTGTAACTTGGTTTTGCCATGCGTATCTGCCTTTGTAAGTAAGACGTAGTTTATTCTTTACCAATGATTTGGTCTATGTGCATTGCTTTCTTGGAATCTAGTTTTCCTCAACAGGAAAAATAAAAAACCCTGATTTGGAGGAAGAAAGAGATGTGTACTAAAATGTCTCAAAGGTGGATTTTGTAAGTGGGCTTCCAAGTTTATTCATCGCTATTGTGTGCAATCTCGCCTCATTTTTATTAAGTGTATCTGCCAGTGCCTAGCCATACAAGAAGGCACTTGAGCGATGAGATCATTGAATGTTTTTGGTTTTTTTCCTGTATGAATTTCTAAGTTCATAACATGAATATCAATTTCAGAAAGAGCTTAAACAATAAATAAGTTTCTCAGTTTATAACATGAACAACATTTTCGGAAAGAGCTTGAGCAATAAAAACCATTGCATGTGTAGGCTTCTTAGTTTATAACAAGAATGGCATTTTGAGAAAGAGGTTAAACAAAAAATAAGTTTCTCAGTTTATAACATAAATGACAATCTGTGAAGATACTAACTGGTTGCATACCAAAAGAAAACAGACCTGGAAATATTCCACCAACAATTTATTTTTTACTTTTTTAATTTGATCCAAACATAGTCACATTCATTAGAAATTAGAATTGAAATTTACTGGACTGAGACAACTCACTGGATGCATCCAGCATGCAAATCTGAATGACTTCGATAGACCCGAGGGCTCCCTGCGGCATGGTAATTTGAATGCCTTGATGATCCTGATAAGGATCTGTAGGATATTGCTCACACTCTGTACCATAATCTGCTCCCCTAGGGTTTCTATCCCCATAGTAATTGGATGAACATGCTTTATAGGTTTTTGTCTCCAAGTGCCAAAACTGCTGAAAGCAGCATTACATTCCTTGGAATGAATTTGAATTTTATTTTCAATTTTAGAAGTGCCTTTTGTTTTCCTCTCAATGCTTTCTTTACTCTATGCTCCCTGCATCCCTCAATCACAGGTCATTTAAGTGACAAATCCATCCCTAAACCAGTAGCAAAATGAAACTGAACTGATAATTGCTAGCTGTGAAACCAAGTCTGCTGCCTTAATCCTTTTTTCTTGACCGTAACTGGAGTTCTAACTCTCTGCTACTCCTACACTGAGTCCACTCACCAAACAGCTA
This sequence comes from Thuja plicata, assembly GCA_018584345.1. Classification (NCBI taxonomy): domain Eukaryota; kingdom Viridiplantae; phylum Streptophyta; class Pinopsida; order Cupressales; family Cupressaceae; genus Thuja; species Thuja plicata. The sequence continues at coordinate 1,782,601 of MU225369.1, forward strand.
CTGATTAGAGAAAGGACCCCTTGCACCATGATTGTCAAAAAGGGGATATAACAGAATTCCAAACGGAGCTTTAGCAATAAAAAACATATAATGTTTGGTCGCATTTTAAATCTGAAAACAGCTTATACGGGCCAGTTAAATTTCTTTTGGATGGTTCCTTTTTATGGATCAGTTGGGACATAAATCCAGTACCTCCCTCGTGCATTCTTGGATGCTCTACCACTGAGCGATGGCCTTTTTTCTAGCTGCGGTTTTTCATAGGCTCCTTTTCATGGTTTTGGGGCAGCTCATTTCTCCAGTTTTTGATAGGCTCCTTTTATTGGTTTTGGGGCAGCTCATTTCTCCAACACCCCCTGAATCATACGTAAATTTTATTTTGAGTATGTTCTTTATTTATGGATCAGCTAGGACTTGAGCCTGGAACCTCCGATGTGCATGCTTGGGTGCTCTACCATGAGCAACGGCCCTTTTCTGGACCACAGCTTTTGATAAGTTCCTTATTATGGTTTTGGGGCGATCCATTTCTCCAACACCTCCTTGAGCCACACCTGGCTGCTCAGGGCTCCTTGTCTGGCTCAGATACCAAACGATTGTATAATCAAATTTTATTCTTCATTTGAATATGTAAACAAATTAACCAACTTAGAAGAAGAATGAGTATAACAGAAGAATTTCAGTTCTTCAGCCAAAAGATCCTAGAATTGGAGAAATAGAAGAAAGAATCTAAGAAATCAAGACATACAAGGAATGGCCTAAAAAACCTCGAAAACAAGGATAAACAGAATTTTTTTGAAGAAATGGGACAAGAAACTGAATGAGAAGAATCAGATCAACTAAAATTTAGAACAAATCTAACTTTGTAACAAATTACTACTTAAGTTTGATGTTCAGTTTCAACCATATAGATGACCTTAGTATCGAACTTTTACGACTGATTTAGATGTGGTTTATATCATGCATCTTCATCATAATATTAGCTAATCATGGCATGAAACTGATATATGTAGGTGTGGAAAAATACACTGACAACAGAACCAAGCCATATAAGAGGCCTGATGGACAGTATTTTTTTGGACTAGTCGCCTTTTGCCTTAGTTTTATATCATATAATCATCTACAATGGAATGGGCTTGTTGGAAAGAATTCTTGTGAGTTTGTAGACATTATTTGCACATTGCATTTATAATATTTTATTTCCATCAGTTGGCTACGTAGCATTGCCATTTCTTTTTGAATTTGTTCTGCCAAGGTTGGCTATCTGACGTGAACAATTTTTGTTTGGCTTGTTAGAGCTCCAATTATGTATATTTCTTTAACATGGAGTTTTGGTGCTTCAAATTTGGTATAGCGTAGCTAAATGAAGCTTGGTGTTGCATTTTGTCCGTTCTCGATATAAATGTAGCTGTTAACTTTATAAGCTTTGAAGGTTGCAGAGCTCCCAATGGCTTAATATATTTTGTATGATGAATATACTGTAAAAGTCTGGTTATGTTTTGAAAGTACTCGAACGTGCTAAAATGATATTTTACAAGCAACAAGTTCTTTATAGTGGAATTAAATTCCTGGCGCTCGTGGATTTCTTTGTAGTTCTGCCCAGCCACTGGTATGAGGCCTGAAATGTATTGACATTTCTTTACAATTGTTATCAGGCATAGAGTGCAGGTGAATAATATTTCTTTAACACGCCTGTATGGATGAGAATGATATGAAATATGGTGCACTTTGTATGATGAATATAAGCCTGAAGGTTGCAGAGCTCCCAATGGCTTAATACATTTTGTATTATGAATATACTGTAAAAGCCTTGTTATATTTTGAAAGTACTCGAATGTGCTAAAATGATAAATCTACAAGCAAGTTCTTTATAGTGGAATTAAATTCCTGGTGCTCGTGGATATCTTTGTAGTTCTGCCCAGCCACTGGTATGAGACCTGAAATGTATTGACATTTCTTTACAATTGTTATCAGGCATAGAATGCAGGTGAATAATAATTCTTTAACACGCCTGTATGGATGAGAATGATATGAAATATGGTGCACTTTTATTGATCTTTTGTCTAAAATTGTGATGTTGTGGTGGTTCTCATGTGAGCTGCAGCCCATCAAATTCTGAAAGTTAAAAAAACATCTGCGTTTTGGATCCCCTGGATGATTTGTGTAATCTTAAATGTTGATAGCTCCAAGATCATGGCGACAGGGCCTTTTTGAGAAACCCTGTTTAGATAAATTATTGAATCTTGAAGCCTTTTTTATCAGTATGGAAAATGTCTCTTTGAATAGATTTAATCACCTAAACTTTTTTTTTTTTTTTTTTCCCGTTATTCCAGGGGTATCCCTGCGATCCAGCCCGGTGCCCAACCTATCTTGCCTTGGTCTTATTTATTGCCAAGTTGGGGTTCAGGAAGGGGTGAGCTGGGGTGAGACTAATCCCCTGGAGGTGAAGTAAGAGCCCGCAACCAACATGCACTGGGTTAATCCATCAACCAGAATCAAACCCGAGACCAATGGGGAGCAAACCCATGGTCCAAACCAACTCTGCCAAACATGTGGGCTTTAATCACCTCAAAACTCGACACACCATTTCAATTTTTTTCCAATATTCAAGAAGAAAAAAATAATGTGGTCTATAATAATTACTTACAATTGTTCTTCTATATTTCATGAAATATTATGAACAATGGTGGATATATATTTGTTAAAAGTCCAAAAGCCTTTTCTCCCACTGGTTTGTGGTTCAAACCATAGATTGCAAACTCTGTAAGTACGTGTTGACAATGAGTACTCAATTTTTTTTTCTCTGAGTTTTACAAGTTTAACTCACAAGTTTTTTACAAACACAGGATAAATAGAGCTAAAAACATCGATGTCGGTAAAACATTGGTTAAAACATTTTTTCACTCTTTTCTTTTTCTATAAAACCATGCATTTTCTCTTGCGCCGTCCCCCTATCATTGAGGTTCTTCAAAATCTGCCAACCCTTTTCATGGTTTCTGTTTTCCAGAATCTGTCAGCCCTTGTCATGGTTTTAAGTTCACCAGTTTTTGTAGAATATTCGTGGAGTTTTTGCTGAGTTGAAAATTTTGGGCTTGCCGAGGAACTCTCCTAGTCCAAGTCTGCGAACTATGGTTCAAACCATCTGATAGAAGTGGGTCCAGTGGGCATATGTTCTGCTACAATCCAGAAGACTTTTCTCATAATCCTGGAGTTGGTCTATGGCAAGGTTCTTATTCGAGAGTAGTTCAACAAAGGTTCTTGTTGGAGAGAGCCAGTCAGTTATAAAAGGATTATTAAGTCAATAGAGTAGGTCAACCATACCAATGTCTTGATTAAAAAATGGATGTGCCTGTCATGCATTGCATAACAGGCAATTTAGTAATTCAATGCCAAACTGACGTATATTTGATTCCTTTTTAAAAAGCAATGGTTGAGATGAATAGGCATTAGGAATTTTGTATTCGAAAATTCCAGTTGACCAAAAGCTGTCTTTTTCTTCATTGAATGAACCATTTCTTCTTTTTCTTATGCTGTGGTTAGCTCAGAAGATAATCTAAATAGGATACAAAGTTAAGTCGGATGTTAATATTGACATAGATATCTAAATTATATCTAAAAAGTGTGGTGGGGTGGCAACAGGCTCAAAAAAATAAATTATAGCAATAAAATTGATATGGACAGTCTTCTAATTAGAGTTAGAAATACAAAGTCTTATAATCAATCTGCTTTTGAAGATGTGAATATCTAAATTATTGTGGAATAGCTGATCTTATAATTAGGTATTGATATAGTAATATGGATATCAAACTATTTAAAGAAATAGTTATCGTCAAATAGTTGATTTGAAAGGGCCACATTTGAAGTGGTGCAGGAGCACCTAGTACAAGAGCACATCAGGAGGATCCCAGGAGATATCAAGAGCAATTTGAGTCTTGAAGGTCATTTCAAGGCATAATTTGTCATTTTGAGTCATATTGAATCAATATGTAATACATTGCAAAAAGTTGACAAAGTTATCTTAGTAAGGCCCTGAGTTGATCTATATGTCAAATTGAGTCAAAAGACCCTTGTAAGGGCAAAAATGATGTAAATTGGGTTATTAGGTCAATTTGAAGATGTTAGAAGTGTTTGCAAAGTCATATGTAACAAAATGTCAAAATTGCTCAAAAAGTTGCAAAACTGCAACATTGCAAAATCTTGCATTTTGCAAGTTGCACCAAAAGTTGTAATAGGCAACGTGGTTGGTCTAAAAGATGGTTAGGTAGTTTGTAACTGTCAAGAGCAATATAAAAGTCTTGTGGTGGTCGAGTTCATAGAGGAGCAAGCAGATTAGAGGGTAGTATATCGTTAAGCATTTACACCTCTGGCTGTCCTAGTGCAGTAAGAAGACAATAATTGAATTTGTAATAGGAATGTAAACAAGCATTGCTCCTGATGACTGTGAAGGGATAAAGAGGGTGACAAATGTGCCACAAACAAGTTTGTAATGCATTCTGGTAAAGAACAATGAAGGAAATTATAAATCTGTATTTGTAAGTTGACTATGTTGTTATAAAACTGTGTTCTTGACTGTTCTTGGCATTTCTCTGATAAGTAATTGATTGTTTCGTTATTAAATGTGATTGTGATATGAAGAATAGTGAGTTAGGATTCCATTGAACCTACTCTTTATGTTTGGCCGTGAAATATTAAGGAAGGTTTATAAGAATTTGTATAAACTGTCTCAAACCCTCTGTAAGGGTGCGGTCCCATGAGGGGGCTTCAAGATCTATTTTTACGGAGCGGGAGGTCCATCAACTTAAAAAAATGTTGCTACAGGATTAAATTGAATCTTTTCTTCAAAAGTAACAGCTCCTACTTTTTAGAGCTGCATATTTGAGCGGGTTGAAAAGGCGGGGGGCTTAAAAATTGCCCCACCAGCTTAGGCTTTTTTCTACCACTTATTAATTATATGAAAATTTTAAATTCTTGTAATTAGATTTTTTTCTATTTTTTAATTTATTTAGTTATCTAATAGAATATACTAAATAAAAAATTGATACCATCACCAACTTCCATAAACTGTGGATATTTAAGCATGAACTCCAGTAGAAAATTCATGGGACCTCGTAGTTTAAAATAATCCTAAAAAATCTCAGCAACACCCACTGAATTTTTTTAGGAAGCCCCCCTCCATGGGACCGCACCCTAACTGACTTGTTTGCAAGGGTTTGAAAATATCTTCATTTGTAACCATTTAGAAATCAAGCTCTTCTGGTATTTTGTAGTACACTCACATACCTTTAAAATGATGGTGATTGCAAGTTAAATGGTCTTTTCTTGAAGGAGAAATTTGATGCCCTAGCATACAGAACATAGTAGATTTCATGTTTTGGACAATATTTTATATTGAATTGATTGTAGTTCATAAGTAGGAGGGTTCTATTGCCATGGGAAGGTTGAATGAGGGATGGGCATGTCTAATACCATCTAGAAGTGCAGGTCAAAGGATTTTCGAATGAGTTGAATAATGGACTACATGTTTGTATTGTAACTGTCATGGCATTGACAGTCACACTAATGGAGGACAATTTTATTTGACTGGTTCTTGATACTTGTAAAGGAGTTGTTGATAGACTAATTGATGTTTGAAATGCGGTAACGATCTATTGTTCCTAGTAAAGATTGGTTAAACTATGGTTAATGTTGTGACAAAAAAGACAATGAGAGGTGTTATGATTTAGAATAATAATTTGATGCTAGGCATTAATGATTGATATTGCTTGTTGAAAGTAGACTGTGTTAAGATCAGAGTGCTGAGAGAATGTAATGAGTTAATGGATGATCATTGGACCTGGTGATTGTGACTAATAGTTGTGCGCAAAATTTGCAATAAGGACAACAAACAAGAAAGTTAAAGGATATGTTGGTACTCATGACATTAATATATTAGAATCTATGATACTAACACATGTTGCATTGAGGATAGGGACAAATTGATTGAAGTTGCCAAAGGGTATGAATCATGGTTACAGTAATGGCTTGTAGCATTGTTAAGTTGTATGGTTGATGACCTAATAATGAATGAAGGATAGTTGGCATTTGATTGTGTAGCTGATTGCCTTGACAAAGTTGATGATTTGTTGGTATCCCAAATGCTGATGGGATGTTAATAGTATTGTGTTGATGGATATATGAGACCTAATCTTGTTAGATGCCTCTTATGAAGATTGAAGAAGCCTGAAATGAAGCTTGGATCGTGTGTAAAAAGTGACCTCTAAACTACACGTACACTTCAATAGATCATTACGTGATTATTCTAAGAAAGCGTGAAAGTAATAAACTCATCTAAATCGATATATTGCCTTCTAGTAGGCAGGAGTATGAGTTTGCTCTCAGATCGTTGCAAACCTAGTGACTTGACGCTGTCTAGACGAAGGATTTAAATGATTAAGCTACAATACAAATGCAAGAGAGTTCATCCAATGATTATCACTAAATCATTTTAAAACCCAAGAGAAGTGTTCCTAGATTATAAATTGAATGCTTTGAAAACAAGTTAACAATCTAAAATGCTAAATGCTCAATGAAAATGATAAATGAAAACAACATAATAACGTTACTCAAAAACTTGGGTCCTTTGTGAGGAAAATGAAGCTCACTTTTATAGAAAATCTCTCTCGAATCGACGATCGAGATTGAAAGTTGAAGAACAGACGAGATTCAATTCAAAGAAGCACAATCCACATGCACGAAAGATCATTGGTTGAGAGAGTCAGTTGACTGAATTGACTGATCGGTCATTTAGGAAACTTCCAAAATCAGTTTGTAGTTGACTGGATTGTTTCCAAAATGAGAAATAGAAAAGAAATAGTTATTTGAACAAGACAAATTTGTTTCTAATTTGATGTTCAGTCAACTGAAATGATGACATAAAAATGCACTTTTAAATATTTAAATGATTTTAAATGCATTTTATCTCAACTTTATTAATATTAATTCCTTTTTGAATTTAATTGACAATTATCTATTTATTTAATCAACATATTAGAATATTAATTAAATATATAACCTAAGGTTTATTTGCCAATGTTTTGTAATTTTAGGAATTAATTAATCAATCAAGTGTGATGATAGATTAGGACCTAGGGTTTAGGTCAAATCAGATTGAAGACGTTGAATTGCCTTTAGGGTTAGGACTTAGGATGATTAAGATTAGGGTTTTCTTGATGAGAGATCGAGATTGGGGGTCTAGGGTTTAGGTGACCATTTTTAGGTCATTACAAAGATCAGAGTGCTGAGAGAATGTAATGAGTTAATGGATGGTCATTGGACCTAGTGATTTTGACTAAGAATTTCTAAAATAGTTTGATCGCACATCAATTCAAAGACCTGTTAGCGATGAGACGAAGATTAGTTTGATTTGAAGCGATGAAACCATTCTTTCGAAGAAGACCGACTCTAAGCTTGATTGAACAAAGATCGATCAAAAGATCTAAAACAAAATGCTTAGTTTGATTTGAAGCAATGAAGCTGAACATCTGTCAGGAACTCTTAAACCTTTCGATTGGTTTGAACGAATAACCAATTTGATTTTAAGCGATGAAACTGATTACCGTTAAGAGATTTGACTAGCACAATTGACTTGATTTGAAGTGATGAAGCCATTTTGATCAATGTGTCTGGTTTTAGGAATGAATGACTCATATAAGATCTATCTTGTCTGGTTTTGAGTGTATCCATCATTGTATAAGAAAATTGATTGGGTTGCCTTTGATTAAAGATAATCTCAACTTGATTTGATACGATGAAGCTGAGATGCCCCTAGCGTGGGGTATCACTTGATGATGTGATAACTGAATTGTTGATGTCCTGATCCTTCCCCCTCGGGAGCGAAATCAACATATGTTTAAGTGCCCCAGTGATCGGAAGCAAATCGATTAATAAAAATGACGCCGAAAGAAACTAATCTGATTTAGAGGAGGTTGCAAGGGTTTAGGACCCATTCTGTACTTGTTTGGAAGTCTTGTTGACCAAGTTTGACTAAAATTTTGGTACATGGATTGCCTAGAAGAAAAGCACGAGAGATTTCCAATGGTTCAAAGTCCAAAAGACTGACTGCACAAGCAGTCAACTCCATTTGACTGAAAAAGGCAATTGCCAAATTTGACAAGTGAAACGATCTCAGATTTTGATTTTGATCCTAAAAATAGAATCAAGACGCTCGAATTAGCCAGGGGTGTCATTTTCACATCATTTACACAGGTACCTGATCATGTCTCCATATTCAACACCAACTTGATCACTTGGCAAAAGGAAGATTGATCGAACTGAGCTTCAGAACCCCGAGAGAGAGAGAGAGAGAGAGAGAGAGAGAGAGAGAGAGAGAGAGAGAGATTATGTTGTTTCAACACCATGCAACTAAAAATGTAGAAACTAAAATGAATGCAATCTAGGACTTAGTCACTAGGTTTAAGGTTGAAAATTTTCATCATTGAGCATTTGAGACATTGGAGTCAATACAACCCTTACTGGTTCCACTACGACATAAGATTATGAATATGACTTTCATCGGATAAAATGTGGGAAACCAATGTAAGCATCGAGGCACAAAAGCCAAGATGACCTGAACATCGTTTCCAGTTGATGTTGCAAGGGTACACCAGTATCTAGGCATTCAAAGCCAAGATAACCATGAGTCCGATCTTGCGTAAACAAGTAGATTAATAATAGTCAAGGAGGTAGTTCTGACCTCACCTTGGTGTGCAAGTAAATAGAGTCAAGGTATGTGAGGCTGATCCACCTTACTATGGAAGCTCTTATCACAAACACCCAGTTTGGTTGACGTTGTTAGATCATCGGGACTACACCAACAAGCATCAATCAAAGAAAAGATTAGTGAAAATCATTGATAACATACAACATCCAAGAAAAAGTTCACATATCTTCAACAAGTTTTTGTTTCACGTTTGTCTATGTAGGGTGTTGAGAAATACCATTGTGCTTGATTGTTATCGATCCAATGTTTAGGTCACGTTATCCAATGTGTGTTGAAAAACATAGATGTATCCAAATAGGTAGTGTTAAGAAATACTATTGATTAGGGTGTTGAGAAACACCATTGTGTCAGCGACAAAGTGTCCTTCAGGAATGACTAAGATACTGACTCTGGTTTGGTTCATTGATTTGATCAAATTGGGGCACTTGCCCCCTAGTAACAAACTCCAATGTAAGATGACTGAATTGACTCATACTGTTGAGAAAAAGCCAATTCGATTGCCCCCAGACTATGACTCTGGATCGGTTTCAAGCCAGGAGGGTTCTCAGAAGAACCAAAGTGTCACGGAAGTGACTGAAAGCTATGCACAAACTGAAGCGAAAGGATTTCCAAGGCTAAGTATTGATAGATGGAGCGCTTGAGTACAAGAGGCACCTGTTTACTAGGTTTTCACCTACTTGGTAGAGATTCTATTTTTTCTTCCAGGGCGCTTGTTTACCAAGTTTTCAGCGAGGCACTTTTCCTTCTTTTTTTAAAAATATTTTTCCATTTTTTATTTTTTTCTTCTTTTTTTTAAATTTTTTTTTGGTTGATTCTTCTTTTTTGATTTTTTTTGGTTGATTCATCAAGGAACCTATTGCTAGGTTTTCACCAAGATGATCATTTTTTCAGGACTTTTAGATATGTACATGTTGTTGGACACCGAGAATGCTCAAGTGTAGAACTTCTTCAGGTGGAGAGTGTTGATAGGCTCCCAGAGCTGTTCTCCTTCTGGTGTGGAGATTCGGTAAGCTACGAAGCCAAATGATGTAGTGATAACATATGGACCCAGCCGGTTGGGTTCAAAATTCTCCTCTCGATGTGATTGATTGCGTGGATTATCTCTCAACACTAGGTCACCAAAATAAAGTTCTCTTGGTTTGACCTTCTTGCTGTAACCTCTTGACATTCTTTTTTGATAAGCTTTGAGGTGATTGAACGCCACTTGTTGACGCTCATCCAGCAGTTCTAGTTCGTGTAGTCTGGAGACCCTGCAGTCTTCATCTGTAATCAATCTATGTAGAGAAACCCCCAAAGATGGGATTTCTACCTCTATGGGTAAGACCGCTTCTTCTCCATATACTAGAGAAAAGGGGGTTACCCTAGTAGGCATTCTAATGCTTGTTCTGTAAGCCCATAGTATATAATTGATTTGCAGATGCCAATCCTTTCCAGACTTGTTCACAGTATGGTGCAATATCTTCAGAAGATTCTTGTTGGAGGTCTCCGCCTGTCCATTTCCTTGTGGGTAGTAGATTGAAGAACAATATTTCTTGATCTTGAACTTACAAAGTTCATCCATATTGTTGTTCTTAAACTGCCCTCCATTATCAGTTATAATGGATGAAGGAATGCCATATCGACAGATAATGCGGTTCAAGATGAATAAGGCCACTTTTGTCCATTTGCTTTGATAACTAGTGGGACTTCCTCAACCCACTTGGTGAAATATTTTGTGGCCATTATGATGAACTTGTGTCCGTTTGAGGAGGATGAATGTATCAGTCCGATTAGGTCAAAGGACCATTGCTGAAAGGGCCAATGTGTGATAAATGGAATGAGCTCCCTGGCTGGAGTGTGTATCAGATTGTCATGCAATTAGCATTTCTTATGTCTTAGCGTATCTGATTGCTTCCTTCTACATATCTGGCCAGTAGTGACCTGCTCTCAACAGTTTTTGGGCTAGAGTCATACCATTAGAACGAGACCCACAAACCCCACTGTGAACCACAGCTAACGCGCATTTATACTCCTTTTATAGACACCTAAGCAACGTACCATCTAGTCCTCTTTTATATAATTTGTTAGCTATGAGAACATATCGTGAGGCGTTGCAGATTAGGTGTTTCTTTTCATTACGTGTTAGCGCATCAGGGATGACCTGATGACATAGGTAGGTGTAGACGTGTTTGTAGCAGGATGACTCATGTCCTATGACAATACAAATCATGTGGGAGTCAGGGGAGTTATATGTAGGGAAATGAAGCTCTTCCACCATGAACTCATAGCGGAAGTCTTGTTGTTTTTGTGAGGAGGCCAGTGTAGCCATTGCATCGGCCGCTCCATTTTACGTCCTTGAGATTTGTTGAAAGGTGATAAAGGGGAAATATTTCTTGAAGTCATCAACCATTCTCTTGTAAGGTATGTTATTATCCTTCATTTGATAAACATCATTGATTTGGTTGATGACCAGTTGGGAGTCACCATGGATGTGCAACTCATATATGTTCCAATCAATAGCTAGTTTAATTCTATTCACAAAGGCTTCATATTCAACTATGTTGTTTGTACAAGGGAACAAGAGCTTGTATGCCTTTGGAATAGAATAGCTCTGAGGAGTGATGAACAATACACCTACACTAGAACCTTGTTGTTTGAAAGACCTGTCAACAAACATTTTCCAAGATCTGTGAGTTATATGCAAAATAGATCCATTCGGAAACTCAACATTGATGGGTTGATCATCCTGTAATGCACCGCCGATCATTTGATCTGTGATAGCTTGCCCTTTGATGGATTTTTGTTCAACATATTCAATGTCAAACTCGTTGAGTATCATGAAGCATTTAGCTAACCTGCCTATTAAGGCGGCTTTGCTCAAGAGATATTTAAATGGGTTAATCTTTGCAACCAGTTGTATAGAGTGTGCCAACATGTAGTGCCTCAGCTTCTAAGATGCAAACTCCACTGGTAGACAAGATTTCTCGATCATAGAATAATTCATCTCATATGAGACCAAGGTTCTAGTGATGTAGTAGATGGCGCATTCTTTCTTGTTCTCATCTTCTTATGCAAGGAGTTCCCCCAATGATGTTGTGGTGGCTAAGATGTACAAGATCAATGGTTTTCCCTGTGTAGGAGGAATTAGCACTAGCGGATTTTCCAGATACTCTTTGTTCTAATTGAAAATTTTGTTACATTCCTCATCCCATTGATATGTTACTCCTTTGCACAAAATTTTGGTAAATGGATGTGCCTTATCATCCAGTTGCGCGATGAATCTCCTGATAGGATGGATCCTTCCTTGGAGTGTCCTCATCTGACTGATGTTCTTGGGTGGTGGCATCTCCATGATTGCATGTAATTTCGTAGGGTCCACCTCTATGCCTTTCACCGAGACAATGTATCCCAACAGTTTACCGAATGTGACACCGAATGCACACGTCTTTGGATTTAACCTGAGCCTAAACTATTCCATCATGTCTAGGATCTTGTCTGATGAACTATAACTGATTGAATGTTTGAAGATGATAAGTTGATGATCACCGAGATGCAAAAGTGAATGCAAGACATTAAATCAATTAATGTATTGTATTGTCATTGATGTCAACTTGATATGGTTTGATTGTTCATACACATATTGTCATAACCTTGAAGATCTGAAGAGACAAAGTTTATGTGGTTGGTAAAAGATAAAAAGTTTGTATACACCGAGTGACAATGAATACCGAGTAGTTCACAATGTATACCGAGAACAACAGTAACCCAACAAGTGTTACCGAGCATAACTAAAGTTGATGACCGAGCATAATTGGAGTTGATGACTAAACTAACTGGAGTTAAAGAACGAAAAAATTGCTTAGCTGGCAGAGCTACAATTTAGGGATTGAATGATTGATTGTTTTATTATCAACGATCAATTAAACTAAAGCAAGGAAGGAGATTTAAAGAATGTTTTATTCACAGCTATCAAGGATAGATTTATGGAATAAAACTAAAGCAGAGCTTTAAGGGATAAAGCAAAGCATGGCGAGTTTTACGGATCAAGAAAATATCCTCTACAAAAACAAGGAGATTGAACGGCTAATCATGTCTATATAAAGAGACAAGGAATTCATTATAAAAAAGAGGAATGTTGAATATATTTTGTGTGAAGATAGAATTCTTCATGCAAATATGATCATATAGGTTGAAGAACAGAGCCAAAGAATTTTGCAGACACCGAGCAATAAAGGACATATAATTCACTGAGAAGAACAAAGAAAGAAAGAAAAGGAGATGAAGTGTATATTGATCAAAGAGGTATTACAGAACTAATAATAGATCTGAATATTTGCAAATCAAAGTTGTATTTTTGAACAAATCATTTACTATATCAGTTTAACCATTGATTCAGAAAATCTCTTAACTGAGTGGGATTTAATAGTCCTTATTGTATTGATATAATCAAGAGTATCAAAAGGTTTTCTTGTTGACAACATAGTGAGTACTAGGTCAAAAGACAAACTGTTGGTTTTAAATCCTCTAACAAGGTGACACTTAACAATGTGTATTGTAACCTTTAACAGGGTTGGCTCTTCACCGAGCTCACTTCAGAAGAGTGAAAATATTTTGGGTTACGGGTCCCAGGTGGATTTTCCCATATTGGGTTTCCACGTTAAAATCTATGTGTCAAATGTGTATATGTTTCATTGCATTGATATTTTGTTTTACACATTATTGAAACTGGATTGGTTGGTTAACACTAAGTTTATTTGCTGCTACTTGGTAAAGTTTAGAAATGATAAACATTATATCTTACCGACCAGTTTATACTTGTTAAGATTATTTATGGAATACATTTTGATGAAACTAGGACTGTAAGATAACTGAAGGTATTATATTTGAGATATAAGTTTTTGGTTGGATCGTTTGGAAGAATTATTAAGGCCACTGATTCACCCCCCTCTAAGTTATTCTAACAATTGGTACTAGAGCTTTGGTTCTTGGAAGAAAAGTTTAAAGGGACTTAAGCTAAAGATCACAAGATGAGTAAAGAGGATGTGCGTAAGTTGAACAAGGACAACTTTGCATCATGGCAAAGAAGGATAAGACTTCATCTATCTGGTATTGGAAATGATGTTACACAACACTTGGATACTGAATATGTTGCACCTACTAGACCTCTGAATGTTGATCAATTAAGAGAGAAACATGAACACAATTCTATGATGATATAACTATTGAGCGTTTCCTTTGACACAAGCCAACTTGCTAGGATCTTGAGATTCAATTTCCTCTCTTGAAAGAATAATGAAGTTATTCCCAAGGTTCTCCGGGGTCGGGTCACAACCTGCTTGGTTACTCAGTTGAAGATAAATGTGATTGTTCATAAGGAGGTCTTTGCTAGTATGTTCAAGACATCAAACTACAAAAGACTTCAAAACTTTTTTGGTATTTTCTGCTTTAACATATATGGGTGTTATAAATAAAATGCAATTTTGTATTTTCAAGATGTGGATTTTCAGAATTAAAGACAGAATTTGAAGAGATTAAAGTAACAAGGAATAAAACAAAGCACTGAAAATGAAATCCTACATACATAAACCATTGTAAATTCTTCCTTGCAAATTGAATGGTGAAGAGATTTGGAACAAACCCACGAAGCATAAATCAGACCAAGTCATAATTCAATACCCCATGGATGCAAACGTTTGGAGAGAAGAAGAATTCACTCGTGCAAGATATTCAAAATCTATCAAATGGTGAAGCCACCAAGGTGTGCGCACGCACGAGACAGATTTATCGTAAAGCCCAAAGATGATCTCTTCCATGCATTCGTCACAACAAGGTAAATAAACAACAATAAAATCCAACTAAAAGGAACATGAATCCGAAGCACAATAAACAAGAGGCTCTTTGAAAATAACGAATAATGCAAGTATACATCCAATAATTTCGCATAGGTAGCAGCAATTCACACACCATGAATGAAACACCAAATGTATATTTTTTATTGTATTCGGAATTTGACCCTTAACATTGATTTGTGATTACAATATATAGAGTTTTGGATCTACAACTTTGAATGCCGAAATTAGGGCATTAGAGAGTCTAAATCAATAAACATAAACTAAAACTAGAACTTTGCTGAAGGGTAACTACTACTAACTCATACTAGAAAGATTTCATGGATTCTTAAATCCATTTACAATTAGCGTTCCCATGCAAGAAGGGTGCAACTCGCCCAGAAGAGAAAGAGAAAAGAAGGAGGGTTTCTTCTGACAAGTTGGAGTCTTCCTCTCGATTCTTGAAGTTTTCCTTGGATTCTTCATCTGGAGGCTCTTCTGGTGGTGGAGACTAGTAAGAGACCCTTAGTCCCTTCAAAATGAACTCAAGTTAACCATCAATCTGATGTGGAGTTCAACTGGTGTGCAAAAATGTGATCTTGCTGGAAATACCCAGATTTTCGGACCCCGACCTCAACTCTGAAAATTTTAATGCCCCAATACTTCTTAAGTGTTAAACAAAAAAATTATGGTCTGAAGTTCAGACTTGTTGGAAGCCCTAAAGGATAAAAAACTAGAGGGCCAAAAGGCCGAAGATCTTGGAAGGCCAAAAGGCCAAAAATTGGAGGGCCAAAAGGCCAAAGAATTACAGTGCTTGCAGGGCCAAAAGGCCGAAAGGCTGGAAGTTGCATGTCCTAAAGGGGCCAAAAGGCCGAAAGGCCGAAACACCAAAACTTGCCTTAGGGAATATTGTTAAGTGCTGGAGATTGCTTCTTCAAAATGCTCAGTGGTCCAAGGGGTCAGTTTGGGAATACTTCTGGGTGTGCATTCTGGAGCCTCTGTATGACCTCTTGAACTTCCTCGTAGTTTATATTCTTTCTTTTAACCTTGTTGACCTTTCATTCTTGCTTTTCTTTGAAGTTAGTTAGCTCAAAAGCAAATAACTGGATCTCCTCTTCATGGTTTGTCATCTTTGTCATCTCTTCTTTTGAATAAAATAATTGCTGCGAGGCTTCCTTGGTCTCTATGCTTGCAACAATGTCCCTGAATTGTTGGACCACTTATTTAGATGGCCGTAAGATATGCTGAGCTTCATCCCGGTACAAATCAAGGCCGATCCATGTGAAGAAAACATCTATTTCTTCCACCCATTCAAGGACTTCTTTCTGCTTCTTTAATATGGAGGCTTGACATTTTTCATAAATGCTAATTATCTTGATTACACACTTGATCCAAGTCTCAAAATTGTCTAGCTCCTCACCCTCATATATCTTTACCAGAATTTGGAAGCGTTGTTTCTTAATCATCTGCAAATCTTGGAGGGCGACTCTCCATTTTCTTGTCTCAGACTCCAGGCCACCCTCATTTTTTATCAAATCAACCAAATTTGTAGCTTCTATTAGAATAACCCTATAAGGTTTGAATACCCGTTTGATGGCACCTTCCCCATACTGCTCAAAATATTCCTTCCAATCTGCACTTTCTTTGATGAAGGATGGTGTTAACCCTGCCAACAGGTCTGGGGTGTTTCTCTTATCTAGCACTTCCTGTAATGAGGCCTTTGGGAAGTTGGGGTTAATAGGACCAACCATTTTGTGAATGAACTTCTTCAAGGATTCATTATGTTCTATCAAGGTTTTTATGGTCTCCTCATCCTTACTCATGAAATCCAGAGCATGTTTAAGCCCTAAGGATGCTAGTGTCTTGCTCCCTTCCCTGGTGGGTTTCCCCAAATCTACCTCCTCAAATATATAGTCTTCTAGAGTTGCTTGCATTTGAGAGGTGCTAGCGGATGGGACTGCAACCTGTGCCCTCCAACCACCTAGTGTCTTGAGTGACATAGCACATTGTCCGCGTTGGTAATATGATCTTTGTGTGATGAAAAGATTGCCCTAAGGATGCTATATTTGTATTTTCACCTTCATCATCATCTGTATAAGTTCTTCTCCTTAAATGGATTTATTTAGTAAACCATGTAGGCTTACTAGATACGGTGACCGGCTCATATGGGTTAACCTAAAGAAATGAATCCAAATTTTGGGACCCTGGAGTCACCTCTTTATTTGGCCCTTCTTCTTGTTCCTGTCTCTGTTCCCCTTCATTCATTTCTCCTTAGTGTTCTTCTTCCTTTTCCCTTTCCTCTTCTGCCTTGTCTTCTTCTTCCATTACCTCGTCTTGTTTTTTCTGGCCTTTGTCTTCATCTCCCAAGGAGCTAGCCAACACTTCGGTAATGAGACCAGTCATGATCTTTAATGTGGTTTTGAAAGGTGACACAACCTCTACAGTTACTGATCCTCCAGGGGTCGGGATGTGGCAAGGAAAAGGGCTTGATGATGGTGGAGTAGGAATATGAGGTGGAAGAGTAGTTGGTGGAGTAGGGAAGTGAGAGGGAATTGCAACAATAATGGTTTCTGTTGTGGGCTCATTTGTAATCACCTCTTGGGCGATTGGGGACTCTTGATTCCCAAGCCCTTGATCTATTTTTGAGCTCTTTCCCACAATAGGTATATTTGGCTTTGGATTGGTAAATTGAGTGGGAGGTGGAGTTAGGGTTGCCTATGGTTGGAAAAGAGAAGGACCACTTGCCTCATTCCCAGTTGCATAACCTGGTGTGTCCTGTCCTGGGTCTGAAAAACCTTCCAGACCCTCAAAGTGTGACATTTGGAACTCATCCGATCCAAGAACATCCAAGGGGTTATCTTTCTCTTTAGGATCCTCTTGGTTTTTTGTACTAGTCTCCTTTTCTCTCCTTCTCCGAGACCTTTTCCTTTTGACTAGAGGGATCTCTCCCTCTTCCTCTTCTTGTGGCTCCTCCTGTACGGTTTCTAATTGCAGAGACACAAAATCTTTCTTCCTCTTATATGTCTTCTTGCCCTTTCCGGTGGCAGGAGAAGATTGTCTAGAAGTGGAGGGTCCTTCATCTAGTGAAACCTGTACTGGCCCTGTGGGAGGATCTATTTGCCAAGTCATTCTTGTCTTAGGAGCCTTATGCCTTGGGTTTGACCCATACTCCACTGCATGTTCATGGCCATATACTGTGCTTGGCTTCTATGGTGGTGCCTTCTTGTATTATGATATTGTACTTTTCTCTCCGCACTGTTTATCCGCCTTCTTGGGTGGATCTATCAACATTTTCAAAGGTATTGGGCTCATCTTGTAGGGCCTATTAATCCATTCCTTTGTTGTTCTCATCACATACCTTGCCCGAAAATCAATATCATCATTTTCATCCTTATCAACCTCTGCGTTCATGATGGGCATGTCATATATCTTGTCATCTATATAAATGGCCTCCAAGACCTCATCTGAATCATACTCCCAAACTTTTGGGGGAATAGGAGTCTTTACAACTTCCTTTGCCAAGGTAAGAGTCATTCTACAGTAATCCCAGATTCTGACCTCATGATCATCTACACAGTTCATCCAGTGATCCTCCAAGTATGGTTCGTGAATGTAGAACTTGCCAATAATGTGGCTGTAAGTGCCTATAGGGTCAAAATGAGTCCGCACTATCTTGTAAAGCTGTAGGAGACAATCATCCCATTCAAAGGCCAAATATTTACAGACCTTCATATCCTGTAGGGTATATGGTCCCAGTGAGATGGGAAAATCCCAACATTGCTTCTTCTTGTGCTTTATGTGTTCACGTGCATCTGCGAGTTGCTTGGCCATCTCCAAAATGATTATCCAGTCGGATGGATACCTGGGAAACTTCTTTGGTTTCAAATTTGATCCCTCTATCTGAATGTAAGTGAAGGTTCCTGAATTGTATGTAATATGCCCCTATGGCCCTTACCTTGCCGACTACTTCTTCTGACATCCTTTTGCAAAATCACCCTCAATGGATCAGATGATTGAAAAAATGAAGGCGTCATTGACTAGCCTATAGTCTGGACTGTCCTCTGACATTTTTTCCCTTTTCTGTAACTTGGGGTACACGATGTGAGGCCATGCATTGGGATCATTTCGGTTTCCCCTCTTGATGAGTCCTAGGTAGTTCGCTCATGCTGCCAATAGGTACACCACGTAGGTACTCATATAAAACTTGGGGTTGTGTTTCACTACCACCAGCTGTTCATCCAACTTGTCGCTGATGATGGTCCCCCAATAGAACCTATACTTGCGGCCTCTGAGTCTTTCTATCAAGAGAATCATCCAATTCTCCAGTTGGGAGGATTGTGGTAATCCATATACTTGTCTTAGCATTGTTATGGCTTCCTTGATATCATCCTTCATGTATCCCCTCCTTAAGTCTATCTTGTCCAGCTTATTTTTTGGGAGAGGTTGCTCGAGGTAATTTTTATTGACTATATCATAGGCCTCTTCGCCTTTGTTTCTGAACCACAAGTTTCCCTTCTCTATGAAAAATTCATAGAACTTGTCTATGCCTTTATGGAGGTGGAAGACATTCTCTATGACGTCTGGCCTAATATCCAATACTAATTGGCCCTCTGTATTCTGAACCACCCTTTTTTCAGAGTCATAATGGTTCTCCAAGGTCATAATCAGGTTAGGTGAGGTCACGACCAGTGCGTGGGCTACCGCGTTGACCAGTCCTTCTAATACCAGTGAGGTACAATCCTCTGATCTCTCGACTGGTTGGGCACACCTTCTTAGCAAGTCATCCCAATCTACATTCCCAATATCAGTATCAATGATTTCAATGTGCTTGTTGCCAATTTTGGAAGGGGGAGTGTTCCCCTTGTATAGGTACTTCATGGGTGATGCAGTCTTTTTCTTAGGTATTTCTATAATGAAACATGCAAGTATCATTATTTTATTTGAAGAAAAACTAAAAGAAAGCTGACTAATCTAAGGAAACAGAGGTAAAATCTCTCTAAGTAGCCAGGAATGTAGATTTTTGCACTTTCAGGGTTTTGGGTGCCGAAAATGGGTTCGAAGGCTGAAAAGGCCAAAAGTGCAAAAAAGCCACCATTGACAAGAAAGCTTTGTCAGAGTTTTCAGCATCTGGAAGTCCAAAGGTTTTGGTGGATGCCAAAAATATGAACTAGTTTATGGAGTCCGCAAGTCTGAAATCTCGATGAGGGAGACAGGGCTTTCGGGGATTTGGACTTGTCAGCATTTCAGACCTTTCAGAGGTCCAAAAGGCTAAAAAGGCTGAATCTCCGAAATGACATAGACTACAAACCGACCTGGTTTTCAGCCTTTCAAGGGGCCGAAAACCTGTGACAAAGACCGCAACTAAGAAACAGAAAAAAGCCTAACCTTAAAAACCTAGAAAGACCAGATTCAACAAGGAGGGACTTCCCTTCCAAACACAAAGGCACAAAAGGCCTGAAAGGGACCAGTGGAGGAGGAAGTGCACATGCCCTAGGTTGGACAAGCACCAGGCATGAAAAAAACCCAAACCTAGACTAAGATGAGAGAAAAAAATGCTAAACAGTAAAGAAAGAACCTACCTCGAAGGAGCTAGGAGTGAGGGAGGATGATAGGAAGGAGCTCGAAGGTGTGGGTGAGCAGGCACAAAGAGCGAGAGAAAAAATCCCGAAGTCATGAGCTCTCGAAATGCCGGAGATCAAAAAGAAAAAAGTGATTAAATTAGGGCTCTTTAGCCTATTTATAATCAGTGGTGTATGCCAGCGCTTTCAGTGTTTTGGTGTCTGAAACACTGAAAACCCGAAGCTAAACATCTTTGGCCTTTCAGTGTTTTCAGGGGCCAAAAAATTGAAAGGGATAAATTTTAGCCTTTCGATCATTTTGGTATTTTAGGGGACTTTTGGTCCTCTGAAAGGAAGAAAGGACCGGAAGGCCAAAAAAGGGTGTCTTCTATCTAAATCCTGACAAAATTTTTTTGAGACTGACCTGGTGGGGACTGGAGGGGGGGGGGGGGCAGACATAAAAAGGAAAAAGACCAAAAAAGGAGGTCCCCATGGTCAGAGGACCAAAAATGGGGTGTGTGTTGTGGACCCACAACAAATATCCCTGACAAAAGGAGGAATGATCAAGGCATTTCTTTATCATCATTACTCTTCCGGGCTGTAGCTTTACAGTAGAACAAAGCCAAGAGGTGTTGGTGTCAACAAATCTTTCAATGACCTCCAATCCGAGGTTTTCCACTGGTTTCCTAGTGTGTGTTCATGTGTATTCATTCCTTGACATTTGATTGTGGTAACCAGAATGTTTGCTAGCTGCTCCCGACCTTCGCCAAGTAGACCAGGGTTTCCTGGAAAGAGCTTTGCTGCCAGTCAGGCGTTCATAGCCCCGACAAAGTTTTCTGCGAATCCCAAGTATAACCTTGCTCTACTGCCATTCGGGTGTTGATATCCCCGGTAGAAGTTGTCATAGTCACCCAAGTCCATTATGTCTTCTAGGCTATAGCTTTCTTGCTTTTGAGAGTTTTGCCTTTTGGACAATCATTTTATTTCTTCCATGTGCTTTTGAAATGTATCAAGCCCCGGATGTTAGTGTACTCCATGTGTTCAGTTCCATAACAATGAAATTATCTTTTCATATTTAATCTAATCTGAGCAATGATTAGGCTATGCCACCCAGATCTCACACTTGTGGCCTCTTTGGGACACTTTTCTTTTTGTGTGCTTCTCTTCCTCTCTCTTTAGCTATTTCTTTTTTTTCTATCACCTTTGAATTCATTCAGACTTGGGTTTTGGGATCGGTGGGTACCTGAATCTACATACTAGTGCTGGTCACAATTGACAAACGCTCAAGAAACCATCACTCTTGAGTGTTGCCTTTTAGTGTATTTCATGATTAGGATGAACGAGTTTTGAACTTCTTCTTGTCCGTTACTGATAGCTGTCACCACTTTGCCTTTTCGACAATGTTCTTTGCGTTTCACGTCTCTTTGGAGAAATTGACTAAGAAATACCTTTGATCTGATCTACAAACTACATTGGAACAGATCCAAGAACACACTGACCCAAAACAACAAACCAGGCCTCGACAAAAGAAAGGAAGAAAGTACTGATGATGAGGGCGACGAAAAAAAGAAAAAAGGAAAGAAAAGAACCAAAAAAAGGGACTATAGTACAAGGGACGGAAGGTAGTCCCGCTTAGGATCCAAAGTTGTGTTTGAGGAATTTTCCATTGATTGACAATGGGGTCAACTCTCCGTTCAATGTGTTGATCCTAAAAGTGTTTTCCCCTAGGGTCTCTGATATCTGATAAGGGCCTGTCCACAATCTTTGGAACTTGGTGTGGCTGCCGGCTTTCCTTTCGCCTTATCCCACATGAGGAAAAGGTCAAAGATCCTAAAGGATTTAATGGCAGCTCTCTTGTTGAACCACCTCTTGACTATGGCTTGATGCTTTGATACATGCTCCAAAGCCAATGTTTGTTTCTCCTCTAGGTTAAGGAGATTCATGAGCCTGACTTGTACTCGATCTTCTCCTCCCACATATTGGTCCATGAATCTCAGGATTGGGATTTTTAAGTTCACGGGGAAGACTGGTTGTAAGACATAGACTAGTTGGTATGGAGACGTCCCCAGGGCATTTTTGATCCTTACGCGATCAATCCACAAAGCGTATTTTAGTTGCGTGTGCCAATCCCTGGGGTTGTCATCCAGGAGGTGTTTGATCACTGTTGTTAAGTTCTTGTTTGTAGATTCTACTACGCCATTGCCTTGCAGATAATAATTTAAAGAGAAATTGAGGATTACTTGGTTTTTGAAGGCCCATTGTGTGAGCAAGGCAGAAGAGAAATAGGGTGCATTGTCACATACTAGATAGAATGGCATCCCAAACCTATTTATGATGCGCTCCTCCAAGAATTCGGTCACGACCTCTGTAGTACAATTCTTCAGTGCTTGAGCCTCCATCCATCGTGTGTAGTAATTAGTAGCTATCAAAATGAACTTGTGTCCTACATATGAATGGGGGTTAATCACTCCAACAAAATCTAAGCCCCATTGGGTTAATGGGTGTACCTTGTATACTGGCTGTAAGGGCATTGATGGATTTCTCTCTCGAGTTGCGCTAGTTTGGCAAGTGTGGCAAGATCTCACATGCTCGTTGGTGTCTTTGAATATTGTAGGCCAAAAATATCCTGCCCTTAAGATTTGGTGAGAAATTGCTTCAGCTGACCCATGTCCCGTTCCATATTTGTCATGAAAGTCCTCTAGGATTTGCTTCACCTCAAGTCTGTCGAGGCACCTTAGGTACATACCCTCATAATTGTGTTTGTACAGTTGCCCATTTTTCAACATGTAGGAGTTGCTTTTGATCCTCAAATCTCTCCTCTGGGAACCATTCATCTCATCTAGGCAACAATTTTGCAATAAATAGTACACTATGTCTTGATACCATACATCAGTGATCACACCTTGATCGGTGTAGGTTTGGCAGACCAGAACTTCTTTAACCTCAGAGATCAGCTTCATCAAGCCTTTCCCCCTTACTAGTTTCATTGGTTAGATTTTGAGGTCAAACTCTTCGAGGATTGCCATCCATTTTCCTCTCTGCTCTCCCATCTCATTCTGCATCAAAAGAGACTTTACGGTTGCGTCGGGAACTATCCCAATGACTTTTCTCCTCAAGATGTAATGTCGGAACTTCTTTACCACTTTGACGAGAGAAAATGACTATTTATCTAGGTTTGGGTACCTGAGTTCAACATCTTTGAAAGAGAAACTCATGAAGGCTATGGGTCTTTCGTCTTCACTGTTCTTCTTCTGTGTGAGGATGTCTGCGCATGAGCATTTTGATGAAAAAGAGTAAACCTTGAAAGGGATGGTGTAGTCAGGGATGACAAGGATCAACGCCAGAGCAATGACACTTTTGATCTCCTCAAAAGACTTCTTTTCTAGGAGGGTCCATTCAATCTTGACGTCTTTCTTGAGCATGTTGTTTAACGATTTTACTATCTCTGCGAAGCCACTAATGAACTTCCTCACGAAGTTGATCTTCCCAAAGAAAGATTTTAGATCTTTGCAGCTATGTGGTGGTGTCAAATTTAGAATGGCCTCTACCCTTTCGGGGTCTATGGCTATCCCCTTTTTGGAGATGATATATCCCAATATTTTTCCTTCTGTCACCCCAAACACACACTTCTTGGGATGGAGGGAAATCCCAAATTCCCTGCATATTTGAAGGCATTTTCTGAGATCATTTAAGTGGTTAGATATTTGTTTTGAGAAGACTATGAGATCATCCATGTAGATGATAATGCACCTCCCAACTAGTCCCTTGAAAGCTATGTCCATTTCCCTATGAAAAGTGGCCCCGACGTTAATCAATCTGAAAGGCATCCGACGATAGGCGAAGTTTCCCCATTTAGTTGTGAATGCCATTTTTAGCTTGTCCTCTTCCTGCACCATCACCTGGTTGTAAATAGAGTAACCATCCAGGAATGACATCATTTGAGACCGATTGAACGTTTGTAGCACTTCGTTGAGAGATGGGAGCGGATAATTGTCCTTTTGAGAAGATTTGTTAAGGTTTCAAAAATCCACACACAATCTAATCGCTCCAGTTTTCTTTCTTACTGGCACCAGGTTTGCAACCTAGGTAGAATGCCAAATTGGGAAGATGATCCTGGTGTCAAGCAACTCTTGGACCTCCTTTTGGATCAGAGGTTCCATAGTAGGGTTTATGGGCCTTTGTCGTTGCCTAAAAGGCTTGGAATCTGGTTTCAAGGGGATGTTGTGTACTATGACTGAGGTGTCATATGTTTTCAATTATTTATAGCTCCAGGCTATGACATCTTGATATTCAGTGAGAAGCTGGATCATTCTCTCCTTTTCTTCTTTGGTCCCTACCTTGCCGATGTGAACCTCTCTTGGTTCCTCCTCCATGCTAAGTTTGTATGTATCACATTCGTTACCATCAGGGATTACGTCCAGGCGCCTCCTTACTATAGTCTTGTCACTATAAAAAATACTCTCTAGTTCCACCATCCCTTTGGGCATGGCATTGGTCCTTAGATTTATGATACCTTGATCGTCGGGGTCTTCAGGTTTTACTGCTTCTTCACCTTCCTTTTCCTCGTCTATGATCTTTTTTTTGAACACATAGACACACATGATAAACTCCAAGATGTGCTGATCATCTTGGAAGACTTGAAAATTAGCGATGTTGTCTAGAATGGTAGGGGCTGCAACAAGTTTAAATGAGAATTTATTTAGCTTGGATTTCTCCATTGGATGTAATGAACTGGCCGATATAGCTAGGACATCGACCACAACATTTTTTCTTCTTGGGATAGTTTTGATGTTGAAAGCGTCGAAGTCGTTGATCAGGTCCCATGCTCTATTTTGGTAGGTTGAGAGCCTCTTATAATTTCAATTATACTGACTATGGATCTGCTTGACGACCAATTGCAAGTCCCCTTCCATTGTCAAGATTTTTATTCCCTTTTCTAGGGCTAGGAGAAGTCCGCAGACCAACGCTTCATATTCTGCAACATTGTTAGTACACATAAATTGTAACCTGTAAGCAACATAGAAAGACTTACCTCTTGGGTTTATCAATTCGATCCCCGCACCTAATCCCTATTTAAATTTGGAACCGTTGAAGTGCAATTGCCATATCTGGGGTTGCTTAGTAGGTTTAGACTTGGCTGATTTTCTCTTGGGAGAGCCCTTGGTTTTGATTTTCCCCCCTTTTCTCCATCACTGTCAGAAGAGGTTAATTCTCCTACATTTTGGGTATGTCTGGGTTTGGGGGTTTCAACACTTTCACTGCCTTTGTCTTCTAGCATTCCTTTGTAAGGGGGACATGCTCCATCATCAGAGGTACTATAGTCACTAAGTATTTTCAAAGCAGGACTTCTGTCATCAGAATCTGACCCACTGTCCTGGTTTTGATGTGAAGTGTTTGTAGGGACTGGGCTGTCTACCTCTGGTGGGGTGTTACTATTGTCTTCTATTCCAGGGATATCCTCTTTTACCGCCAGTGTTCCTAACAACTTACTTGGTAAGGCAATCTGAGCCAACACTTGTGATAGTGCTTCCTGGGAATTGGGGCATATGAACTCTGAGTGGCTATCCTGATGTAGTCAGCAATATACCGGTAGTAACAAGATGTTGGGGTCTGCATCTTGGCCTAGATATCGTAAACTAACTGTTGCGCTATTGATGAAACTCTAGAAAATTTTGTCACCAATCTTTATCTCGAGGAGACCTTGGATGGGACCGTGGTCCGATTCTTCACCTTATTTGATCTGAAACATGAAGACGTCATCCATCCGATAAGTGCCCAGATCAGTTTGGGTGAATAGAACTTCATTCAGGGCATTGTACTTAGTGATCATTCTTTTCAATTTAGGCTCTGCGTCTATCTTGATTTGGTTGTTCAAACCTCTCCATGCTAGCCATAACTGGGTGAAGTCTGTGGAAAGCCACCCTCTCAAGCACTTGGTCCATTCTCGACTTAACAACATCCCATAAGTTTCAAGTATGTCCACTATATGCACATCAATGCGTTCATGCATTTTTGGATTTGAAACCAATTGAATATGTACATCTTTGAGTACACCAATAACCTTGACCTCAGTCTTATCCAATTGTATGACCACTCGGTTTGTTACTTGGGGCACCATCCCTAACTTCTAGCAAATTGACAGGGGCATGACATTGTACGAAGCTCCTAAATCAATTAGGCAATTGTGTAGGTTCTTTGCAAACATCCATAAACTGAGTAAGAATGGTGGGACCTCCATCTTATCTTTGAAAATTGTGTGGAAAGCCTCAGATGTGTTGATACTGGATGTAGTTGTCCTTGTATTGTTGGTTGATGAGCCAAGTTTTGAGTGGTCTAGAGATCTTAGAAGGGTCTCCTTCTGAGATGTGCAACCTTGCAGTAATTTAAACATAGATATGTTTACTTTAGTTTTCATTAGTTCATCAACGATGCTATATTTGTCACTTGACTAGGCCACACCTTTGTAGCCAACATATGTACTTGGTGTAGGGGGTGTGGGACCATTCGGGCCTTTAGGAGGCATGGGATTGTTACTAGCTTGAGGATCTGGTGGGGTTGATTTTTTTTTGGGGGGATACCATTGGTGAGAGGTTCCTTTCTAGTCCAAAGGTTGTATGAGTTTCGTTGATCATTCTGGAAGGTGTGTACTTTGAAATACTCAGGCTCATTGTGTCTTTGGAAGGGAAACACGAACTCATCTTCTCCTGTAAAAGCATCCAAGCCTTCCTCCTTTCTAGACTCATAGGAATCAAACACCATAGCATTAAATTGCACCAGGGGCTCCTCTGGATTTTGGATGTAATGATCATGGGAGTTGTTCCCATATCCATCATTGCCTTGGTGTGAATTTGGAGCCCTGACAAAATTAGCCTCTGAAGCCTCATAAGAATTGGCATTGTCTGTTGGGATGCTGCCATTATTGGGTCTAGTGTCCCATGGCTGGCTTGGACTTTGTTGCCCAAATTGCTTCTCTTGTGTATTGTTTTTGTTGTATGTATTGAAACCTCAGTTTGGATTTTGGGGGTATGTATTCAGACCAGCAGATGTCCATTGGTATCCACCTTGGTTTTGAGATGGATTTAACTTCATCCTGGTGAGCTTGTTGGTGAGCTGTGAAAAAGTTTTCTTCATAGCATCTAGCTCAAAGGCCATGAGAGTATCAGGCTCAGCTTGGGGTATAACCCTCTACTTTATAAATGCCATTTTATGAGCTTCGTAACCTGGGTAAGTGATAGATGGGGGCAGGACTGCACATGATTGCGCTGGAACAAGATTTAGCATAGGCATGTGAGTGGCCGAGGATGGATTGTTTGCTGCAAATGGATGTGGGATAGAAAGATTAATCATGATGGGTGTGGCCGCATAGCTTCCTTCTTATGGGTCCATCTGCTGGGTGAATGTGACGGCTTCATTGTACACCTTTTCCATCATGTCTCTATCCGCCAGGGGAAGTCTTCTCAGAAATATTGAGGTGAAAGGGTCCAAAGCTGTCAAATAAACTTGTATGACAATCTCATCTGGTATGGTGTAAGGAGCTTCCAACTTTTGATGCATTTTGTGAAAATGATGATTGAACATAGCGATGGGTTCCTTAGGATCCTTCCTTGTTGTGATGAACTAGTGATGTGTTGTGGCGGGATCCACATATAACTTGAATTGATTGAGGAATTTGGTTTCAAACTCGTTCCATGCAGAGATAGACCCTCGTGGTAAGTTTAGGTACCAATTGTATGCAAACTCTCCCAAAGTGTATGGGAATAGATGAAAAACAATGTCTTGGTGGGCAATCTCTTTACAGTTACAAATTTATTTGTAGGCGCAGATGCGTTCTTCTGCTATCCTTGATTTTCCATAAATGAATCGGGTGCAAAACTTCTCCAGATTTTTGGGTAACTCATGGAGCTGCCCAACAAAATTTAAAGGTGAGATAGTTGTGTTGGTGAAAAAGGCCATCAGACGTGGTTGTTGCAAATTCTGATTTTTCACGTTCTGATTTTGGTCGATGGCTGTTATGACAGTCTGGGAAACAATATGTGATTGTTGTCCAAGAGAATTCTGGGACTCGACAAGGTGGTGAGAAGATTTGTCTTTGGTATTTCCTTTGTCACTGTGAGCTCTACGATGGTGAGTGATTTCAAGGAACTCACCTCTCTTCGGAGATGATCTAAGCACTTGTTTGAATCTCTCTGGGGAGAAAGATCCAATGTTATCCAACTTTTGAGTCTTGAGGTCCTCTTTTTAGCACCACTTCTATTGAGTGTTGTTTTGACACAAGCCAACTTGCTCGGATCTCGAGATTCGATTTCCTCTCTTGAAAGAATAATGAATTTATTCCCAAGGTTCTCCGGGGTTGAGTCACAACCTGCTTGGTTACTCAATTGAAGATAAATGTGTTTGTTCATGAGGAGGCCTTTGCTGGTATGTTCAAGACATCAAACTGCAAAACACTTCATTTCTTTTTTGGTATTTTCCTCTTTAACATATATGGGTGTTGTAAATAAAATGTAATTTTATATTTTCAAGATGTAGATTTTCAGATTTAAAGATAGAATTTGAAGAGATTAAAGTAACGAGGAATAAAACAAAGTGCTGAAAATGAAATCCTACAGACATAAATGGTTGTAAATTCTTCCTTGCGAATTGAATGGTGAAGATATTTGGAACAAACCAACGAAGCATAAATCAAACCAAGTCACAATTCAATAGCCCACAGATGCAATCATTTGGAGATAAGATGAATTCACTCGTGCAAGATATTCAAAATCTATCAAATTGTGAAGCCATCAAGGTGTGCGCACCCACAAGATGAATTTATCGTAAAGCCCAAAGATGATCTCTTCCACGCATTCGTCACAACAACATAAATAAAATAAAGCAAACTCCAACTAAAAGGAATGAGAATTTGAAGCACAATAAACAAGAGGCTCTTTGAAAATAATGAATAATGCAAGAATACATCCAATAATTTCGCATAGGTAGAAGCAATTCACACACCAAGAATGAAGCACCAAATGTAGATTTTTTATTGTATTCAGAATTTGACCCTTTACATTGATTTTTGATTACAATATATAGAGTTTTGGATCTACAACTCTTAATGCCAAAATTAGGGCATCAAAGACTCTAAATTAATAAATATAAACTAAAACTAGAACTTTGCTAAAGGGAAACTACTACTAATTGATACTAGAAAGCTTGCATGGATTCTTAAATCTATTTACAATCAACTTTCCCTTGCAAGAAGGGTCAAACTTGCCGAGAAGAGAAAGAGAAAAGGAGTGTTTCTTCTGAGAACTTGGAGTCTTCTTCTCAATTCTTGGAGTTTTCCTTTGATTCTTCATCTGGAGGCTCTTCTGGCGGTGGAGACGGGTAAGAGACCCTTAGTCCCTTCAAAACAAACTCAAGTTAACCATCAATCTGATCTGGAGCTCAATTGGTGTGCAAAAATGTGATCTCACTGGAAACACCTAGATTTTCAAACCCCGACCTCAACTCTAAAACTTTTAATGCCCCAAAACTTCTTAAGTGTTAAACAAAAAAATTTTGGTCCGAAGTTCGGACTTGTCAGAAGCCAAAAAGGCCGAAATATTTGGAAGGCCAAAAGGCCAAAAAATAGTAGGGCCAAAAGGCCGAAGATCTTGGAAGGCTGAAATGCCAAAAATTGGAGGGCCAAAAGGCCAAAGAATTACATTTCTTGTGGGGCTGAAAGGCCAAAACACCAAAACTTGCCTTAGGGAATTTTGTTAAGTTCTGGAGATTTCTTCTTCAAAATGCTCAATGGTCCAAGGGGTCAGATTGGGAATACTTCTGGGTGTGCATCCCGGAGCCTCTGTATGACCTCCTGAACTTCCTCATATTTTATCTTCTTTATTTTTACCTTGTTGACCTTTCATTCTTTCTTTTCTTTGAAGGTAGTTAGCTCATAAGCAAGGAACTGGATCTCCTCTTCATGGTTTGTCATCTTTGTCATCTCTTCTTTTGAATAAAATAACTGTTGCAAGGATTCCTTGGTCTCTACACTTACCATAATGTCCATGAATTTTTGGACCACTTCTTTAGATGGCCGTGAGATATGCTTAGCTTCATCCCAGTAAAAATCAAGGCCGATCCCTGTGAAGAAAACAACAATTTCTTCCACCCATTCCAAGACTTCTTTCTGCTTCTCCAATATGGAGGCTTGACATTTTTCATAAACGCTAATTATCTTGATTATGTTCTTGATCCAAGTCTCAAAATTGTCTAGCTCCTCACCCTCATATATATTTACGAGAATTTGGAAGTATTATTTCTTAATGATCTGCAAATCTTGGAGGGCGGCTCGCCATTTGCTTGTCGCAGACTCCAGGCCACCCTCATTTTTCATCAAATCAATCAAATTTGTAGCTTCTATTAGAATAACCCTATAAGGTTTGAATAATCATTTGACGACACCTTCCCAATATTGCTCAAAATCTTCCTTCCAATCTACACTTTCTTTGATGAAGGATGGTGTTAACCCTGCCGATAGGTCTGGGGTGTTTCTCTTATCTAACACTGCCTGTAATGAGGCCTCTGGGTAGTTTGGGTCAATAGGACCAACCATTTTGTGAATGAACTTATTCAAGGCTTCATTCTATTTTTTCAAGGTTTTTATGGTCTCCTCATCCTTACTCATGAAACCCCGAGCATGTTTAAGCCCTAAGGCTGCTAGTGTCTTGCTTCCTTCCCTGGTGGGTTCCCCCAAATCTACCTCCTCAAATTTATAGTCTTCTGGAGTTGCTTGCATTTGAGAGTGGTACAAGGAACCTCCCTATTTAATGTTTTAGTGTTATTTAGGGTTGGATTAGGTGTTTGTGTTTGTATTGGGATAAGGTCCAATGGGTTGGATGCAATGTTAGTCAACTTCATATTTGTAAGAGCCATAGTGCTCATTAGGTGATTTAGGGTCATTTTGGCTTTAAATAGTGAAGAGTTTCTATTTTCATGTAATGTGAGTTTGAGGTGTGTTTTAGGACCCTACATATCCTACCTAGGGTCATGGAAGTCAAACTCACCGATCGAGTTGACAAAATGTAGTTAGATCAGTTGTAACTACCCATGCTCGGTATATGAGCATGGATTCGATGATTTGAGATGGTTAATGAAATTTTGGATTGTAACATTTGTTTTTGGTACTTCTGTACGGATGAATGTAATTGCATTCTTGTAATCTACACTATTTCCTTGCTACTGTGCGGCTGTGTATGGATTTACATAGGTGATCAGACCCCATGGGGGTGTAGTGATTTCAATTAGCTTTCATCTGCAATAGATAGTTTGTTTCCAAGTGCTTGTAGTGTGAAGTTAGTGAATTTTGAAAGTCACTGGTCTGCAAGTGACATTATAATGTTGTTTAGTTAGAAATGGCTCTAACCTAAGAACCCACTAGTGGATTTGACTGAAACCATGGGGGAAGTAGGGTTAGAGTCTATAAATAGGGTTTGTGTTTCCATTTTTTTAGTTGCAATGATTTTCCTAGACCAAATGGGAAGCCCTATGGCTTACTGTTGAATATAGGTGAGGCAGGACAGGGTGAAGAAAGATTTGGTTCGAGCACCCATGAACTTTGGGAAAAGACTTAGTGTAATTTTAAGTTTCCCTAGATAGTCTCCTAAAATGTTTCAAATGTGGAAGGAGGTGAATCAAAGTTTGGAGACCTATTTGATAATTTTTCATGTTGACTGGTCCAGAGGCCTAAATAATAGACTACAAACTAGGGCTTGGTGGAAATGAGGGTTATTGGTGAAACCAAAAGTCAGGACTTTGGATTATGATAGTGTTCATAGATACCTTGAATATTTTCAAGGTCTTTTGTGGAGTCATTTGGAGAATTTGGGAGCAATATCCCAAAAACAATGAATTTAGACCTACTAGGAATTGGGCAATTAAGCCTCCTAGTGAAATTGAGACCAATTGGATTGGTAATGGGACTAGAAGTGTGGGAAAGGTTTCAGAATGACCTTTGATGGGTCAAGAAGATAGATAAGAGTCTAAGTGGATGTATGGGAATATCCTAAGTAGGGGTTTGGGATTCTAGGAGGAAATCTAGTGAGGAAGACTAGGCATTTGGGGAACTATTTGGACTAGTTAAGCCTAGAAACTTTGGAATCTTTCAAAGATCAACTATACCTCTGAGGAGAAGTTGATAGTGAGGGTCTTGTAGATAATAATTAGGATGAGGATCCAAAAATAGGTAACCATTGGATGGTTAGGATAGAGAAAGAAGTATTTTGAGTGAAAAAAACACTAGAGTTCTAAACCCTCTGCATCAGAGTGGTATCAGAGCCAGATTTTCTTGAAGGTTGTGTATGTCTAAAGTGGAAGAGAGTCAAGAGGTGTACAACATTCCTCCTAATTCAATGAGTAGGGATGCCATAGTGGAATTAGTTTAGGGCCTCTTGGAGAAGGCTAGTGTGTCTGAGACCAAGAGCAAAAAGAAGATCACTGAATGGGGAGATGAGAGTGATGGAGATGATGAAAGTCAGTCAGAAGAGTCATCCAAAAAAGGTAAAGAACCTAAGATGGAAAAAGAACAAAAGGTATTCTTAGATGCCTTTAAGTCCCTTAACAAGGATAGTATGGAACACATACCATATTATTGTGGCAGTCTGAATGAAGAAGAGTTTTTGGATTGGCTTGAAGCCATTAACAATCAGTTTGATTACAAGGAAGTCTCAGAGGAGAAGAAGGTCACCTATGGTAAGGCTAGACTCAAAGGATCTGAATTGGTGTGGTGGAACATGATGCAAGATGATAGGGTCACCAGTGGAAAGAAGAAGATTGTTTCTTGGGAGAGGATGAAGATCAGATTGAGGGCACAATTCTTGCCTACTGACAATGAGATACAGATGTATCAAAAGTTGCAAAACTTGTGACAAAAGGAGATGACAGTAAGTGCTTACACGGAGGATTTCCACAAATTGAGCCTAAGGGATAGAAGAAAAGAAGAAGAAATGGAGAAGCTGGAAAGGTATCTTAATGGGTTGAGACAAGGGATACAAGATGAGATTATCATGATGGCCCCTAACAGTATGCACAAGTGTTTCCAATTATCCTTGAGAGAAGAGGATAAGGCTAGAAGGAGAAATTACTTCCATCAAAGGGGAAGAGGTGGTAACAACAATAGAGATTTTCAGAGAGGCAGGAGTAACTTTGGCAGAGGACAAATCCCTAATAGATAAGAATATAATCAATCTATGGACTGCAGTGGGGTTAATCAGTTTAGAGGATCTTTCCAGAGAGGAGGATACAGAGGAAGAGGGCCTCCTAGAGGAAGGTTTCAGTCCCAAGGAAGATCTAATTTAGTCTTTACTGGAAGGTGTTACAATTGCAACCAAGTGGGTCACACAATGGGCAGGTGTCCTGAAAATACTTCCTCATCTTCAATGGGGGATAGAAGAAATTAGTTGGTACAAGAGGATGACACACAAAGTGTTACTTCTCCCATTTCTAAGGCATGACCAGTATTGGATGGAGATAACTTGATGTTAAGAATAACTTTGTTGAAGGCGCCTAGCACTATAGAGCCACCCCAAAGAAATAATTTGTTTAAAACAACTTGTAGGTCTCATGGGAAGATTTGCAAAGTGATAGTGGACTCTGGATCCACTGAGAATATAGTATCCACAGAGAGGGTGGATAAATTGAAACTAAGAAGGATACCTCACACCACACCCTATAAAGTTTCATGGTTGAACAAGGGTTAGCAAATAGTGGTAGATGAACAAAATATGGTTGCGTTTGAGAAAGGAGATTAATGACAAGGTCCTATGTGACATACTGCCTATGGATGCATGTCATCTGCTTCTAGGACATCCATGGAAATATGATGTCAAAGAAATACATGATGGAGAAAAGAAGATTTATGTGATTACCAAGTTAGGGAAGAAGTTTCAGATGGATTCTTTGCCAGAGCCCAATGAGGAGAAGCTTGTGGGAACCAGTGTGATGTTATTGGGTGGGAAGGAGTTTCTAAAAGCCATGAAGAAGGAGAAAGGAGTTTGTTGTGCATTGATAGTGAAGCCAAAGGAGGAGACCAAAGAGAAATTCAACATGCCACCAGAGATACAAGCATTGTTGGAAAGATACAATGACATAGTGGATAGTGGAATTCCAAGTGCATTACCACCTATTAGGGATGTAAGCCATCAGATTGACCTCATTCCTGGAGAAAATTTTCCAAAAAAAGAAGCATATAAGATGACACCAAGTCAAAATGCAGGGATAGCCAAACATATTCAAGATTTGTTTGATAAAGGTTTGATAAGGAAGAGTTTAAGCCCATGTGTTGTACCTATAGTACTTGCACCTAAGAAGGATGGAAAATGGAGGATGTGTACGAACTCTAGGGCTATAAAAAACATCAAAATCAGGTATAGATTCCCAATTCCCCAGATAGAAGACTTGATTGACAATTTGGGAGGTTCTTTTTACTTTTCTATGGTGGATTTGAAGTAAGGATACCACCAAATAAGAGTGAGGTCTGGTGATGAGTGGAAGATAGCCTTCAAGACCAATGAAGGGCTGTATGAGTGGCTAGTAATGCCCTTTGGCCTAAGTAATGCACCTAGCAAATTCATGAGGCTCATGAATGAAGTGCTAGCAAATTTTATTGGTAAGTTTGTAATAGTTTACCTTGATGATATTTTGATCTTTAGCAGTTCCAAGGAGGAACAGATGAAGCATTTGGAGATGGTCTTAAGGAGGCTACATCAAGAAAAGATGATGATCAATCAAGAAAAGTGTGAGTTTCTGAAAACTGAATTAGTTTACCTTGGTTTTGTGGTTGCTAATGGATGTATGAAGATGGACCTTGATAAAGTTAAGCCCATTTTGGAATGGACTACAGCTAGGTCCATAGGAGAAGTTAGGAGTTTCCATGGGTTGGCCTCCTACTATAGGAAATTTGTAAGAAATTTCATTCATGTATGTGCCCCTATTCTCAATACCATGAAAGGGGGAATCAAATGTCATTTTAAGTGGATTGTGGCAACAACCCAAGGGTTTGAAATGTTGAAAAAGAGAATTGTAGAGCTACCTACTCTTAGGTTTCCCAACTTCAATCAACTCTTTGTGGTGGAGTGTGATGCTAGTAAGTTGGCTATTGGAGCAGTGCTAAGCCAAGAGGGACATCCTATGGCTTTATTCTAAGAGAAGTTGAATGAGGATAAACAAAAGTACACCACCTATGATTTGGAGTTATATGCTATGGTACAAGCCCTTAAAAAATGGAGACACTACCTATTACCAAGGGAGTTTGTGGTCTACACTGATAACCATGCTCTAAGTTTCTTGAATGGGCAAGAAAGACTGAATCAAAGGCACTTGAAGTGGGTAAAATCATTGCAGGCTTATACATTTGTCATAAAGCATAAGAAAGGGGTTAGCAACAAGGTTGCAGATGCTCTTAGCAGAAGAGTACTCACAATACAAGAGATACAATTGCAAAGTGTAGGGATGGATGACTTGAAGGACCTCTACAAGGAGGACAAATATTTTAGAGATGCCTATGAGGCATGTGTGAAGTTCCAACAGGGATTCAAAGTGGCTTTCAATGAGTTGATGTTGTAGGAAGGCCTATTGTTTAAAGAACATCTTATGTGTACACCTCAATGTTCAATGAGGGAGAACATTGTGAAGGAGAAACACCAATGAAGCTTGGGAGGCCACTTTGGAGTGGATAAAACATTGGAATAGGTGAATAGGAATTACTATTGGCCTAAGTTACAATTAGATGTTAGGATATTTTTAGAACAATGTCAAATTTGTTAGATGGAAAAAGGAAAAAGCAACAATAGTGGGTTGCATCAACCTCTATCCATACCCCAAAGGCCTTGGGAGTGTCTAAGCATGGAATTTGTTTTGGGGTTACCAAAGATAAGTAGGGGTCATGATAGTGTGTTTGTTGTGGTGGAGTGTTTTAGCAAAATGACACACTTCATTCCATGCAAGAAAACCAATGATACTTCTCAAATTGCAGGTCTATTCTTTAGTGACATTGTAAGGATCCATGGATTGCCACTGAATATTGTAAGTGACAGAGATAGTAAGTTTGTGGGTCATTTTTGGAGGACCCTATGGAAGAAGCTTGGCACAAACTTATCTTTCTCTTCAACCTACCATCCACAGTCAGATGAGAAAATAGAGGTAGTCAATAGGTCACTTGGGGAATTGCTAAGATGTTTGACAAAACAACATGGACAGTCATGGGATCACATCATAGGGCAAGCAGAGTTTGCCTATAATGACTCCATTAATAAGAGTATAGGTAAAATCCCATTTGAGATAGTATATGGGGTCAATCATAGAGGGATCTTGGAGTTGAGAGATCTCAGTTTGAAAGACAAGAGGAGTACATAAGGAGAGTCATTTGCAGCACAGATGAAGGAACTTCATGATCAATTCAACAAGACTTTACAAAAGCAAGTGGAGAAGTATAAGTTCAAATCTGATTAGACCAGAATGAATTTATAGTTCAAGGTAGGGGTTCTAGTACTTGCCTATCTTAGGAAGGAGAGGCTACCTAAGGGTCAGCCAACTAAACTACTCATGAATAAGATAGGGCCATTGAAGATTTTGCATAAGTATGGCAAGAATGCCTATGAGGTGGAGTTTCCTGCTGATTTTGGGATTTCACCCATTTTCAATGTTTGTGACCTGTATCCCTACAAGGGACCATCTCCAAAAATGGGTTAGTCTACTCTTCCAGATTTGGGGGATGATGATTGGGTGAAATATTTTCCTAGCCCAATGCCACTGAAGTTGGAAAGTGTACTGGATTCTAAAGTGATTAAGAAGACAAGGAAGGGTAAATACAAGGAGTACCTCATCAAGTGGCAGGGACTACCTGAAGCTGAGGCCACTTGGATGACAAAGGAAGATATTCTGAAACATGGGGTCACCATTGAAGACCTCCTAACTCAAGGGACTTGAGTTATTTATCCCAGGGGAGTATGGTGCATGACACCTCCCTATTTGATGATTTGGTGTGCTTTAGGGTTGGATTAGGTGTTTTTTTTTGTATTGGAATAAGGTCCAATGGGTTGGATGCAATTTAGTCAACTTCATGTTTGTAAGAGCCATAGTGCTCATTAGGTGATTTAGGGTCATTTTGGCTTTAAATATTGAAAAGTTTATATTTTAGTGTAATGTGAGTTTGAGGTGTATTTTAGGACCCTACATATCCTACCTAGGGTCATGGAAGTCAAACTCACCCATCGAGTTGACAAAATGAGTCAAAATGCTCATAATACAAAAAGTTGCTAGCAACTTTGAAAGTTGCTCGAGCAACTTTTGCAAGAAATGGAAAAAATGTAGTTAGATAAATTGAAACTACCCATGTTTGGTATATGAGCATGGATTTGATGATTTGAGATGGTTAATGAAATTTTGGATTGCAACATTTGTTTTTGGTACTTCTGTACGGATGACTGTAACTACATTCTTGTAATCTGCACTATTTCCTTGCTACTGTATGACTGTATACAGATTGGCATAGATGATCAAAACTCATGGGGGTGTAGCTATTTAAATTAGCTTTCATATGCAACAGATATTTTTTTCCAAATGTTTGTATTGTGAAGTTAGTGAATTTTGAAAGTCACTGGTCTGCAAGTGACATTACAGTGTTGTTTAGTTAAAAATGGCTCTAACCTAAGAACCCACAAGTGGATTTGGCTGAAACCATGGGGGAAGTAAGGTTAGATTTTTTAAATAGGGTTTGTGTTTCCATTTTTGTAGTTGCAATGGTTTTTTGAGACCAAATGGGAAGCCCTATGGCCATCTGTTGAATATAGGCGAGCCAGGACAGGGTGGAGAAAGATTTGGTTCGAGCACCCATGAACTTTGTGAAAAGACTTAGTGGAATTTTAAGTTTCCCTAGATAGTCTACTAAAAGGTTTCAAAGGTGGAAGGATGTGAATCAAATTTTGGAGACCTATATGATAATTGTTCATGATGACTGGTCCAGAGGCCTAAATAATAGGTTACAAACTAGGGCCTGGTAGAAATGAGGGTTATGGGTACAACCAGAAGTAAGGAATTTGGATTCTGATAGTGTTAATAGATAAATTGAATATTTTCAAGGTCTTTTGTGGAGTAATTTGTATAATTTGGGAGCAAGAGCCCAAAAATAGTGAATTTAGACCCACTAGGAATTGGGCAATTAGGCCTCCTAGTGAAATTGAGACCAATTGGATTGGTAATGGGACTAGAAGTGTTGGAAAGGTTTCAGAATGAAATTTGATGTGTCAAGAAGATAGATAAGTGTCTAATTGGATGTATGGGAAGATCCTAAGTAGGGGTTTGGGATTCTAGGAGGAAATCTAGTGAGGAAGACTAGGCATTTGGGGAACTGTTGGACTAGTTAAGCCTAGAAACTTTGGAATCTTTCAAAGATCAACTATACCTTGGAGGAGAATTTGATAGTGAGGGTCTTTGAGATCCTAATTGGGAGGAGGATACAAAAATAGGTAACCATTTTATGATTAGGATAGAGAAAGAATCATTTTGAGTGAAGAAAACACTAGAGTCCTAAGCCCTCTGCATCAGAGAGGTACTAGCGGATGGGATTGCAACCTGTGCCCTCCAGCGCCCCCTAGTGTCTTGAGTGACATAGGCAATTATCTGTGCTAGTAATATGATCTTTGTCTGATGAAAATATTTCCCTAAGGATGCTATATGTGTATTTTCCCCTTAATCCTCATCTGTATAAGTTCTTCTCCTTAACTAGATTTCTTTAGTAAACCATGTAGGCTTACTAGATGCGGTGACCGGCTCAATGGGGTAACCTGAAGAAATGAATCCAAATTTTGGAACCCTAGAGTCACCTCTTTATCTAGTCATTCTTCTTGTTCATGTCTCTATTCCCCTTCATTCATTTCTCCTTGGTGTTCTTCTTCCTTTTCCCTTTCCTCTTCTGCCTTGTCTTCTTCTTCCATTGCCTCATCTTGCTTTTCTTGGCCTTTGTCTTCATCTCCTAAGGAGCTAGCCAACTCCTTAGTATTGAGACCAGTCATGACCTTTAATGTGGTTTTGAAAGGTGACACACCTTCTATGGTTACTAATCCTCTAGGGGTCAGGATGTGACAAGGCAAAGGGATTGATGATGGTGGAGTAGGTGTTGGGAGATTAGGAATTGGAAATGGAAGAGTAATTGGAGTTGGGAAAAATGGTGGTGGAGTCCGAATAGGAGGTGGAAGAGTAGTTGGTGGAGTATGAATGTGAGGGGGAATTGTAACAATAATGGTTTCTATTGTGGGCTCATTTCTAGTCACCTCTTGGGTAATTGGGGACTCTTGATTCCCGAGCCCTTGATCTATTTTTGAGATCTTTCCCACAATAGGTATATTTGGCTTTGTAATGGTAAATTGAGTGGGAGATGGAGTTAGGGTTACCTATGGTTGGAAAAGAGAAGGACCACCTACCTCATACCCAGTTGCATAATCTAGCGTGTCCTGGCCTGGGTCTGAAAAACTTTCCAGACCCTCAAAGTGTGACATTTGGAACTCATCCAATCCTAGAGCATCCAAGGGGTTATCTTTCTCTTTAGGATCCTCTTGGTGTTTCCTACTAGTCTCCTTTTCTCTCCTTCTTTGAGACCTTGTCCTTTTGACTAGAGGGATCTCTCCCTCTTCCTCTTCTTGTGGCTCCTCTTGTACGGTTTCTAATTGTGGAGACACATAATCTTTCTTCCTCTTATATGTCTTCTTTCCCTTTCTGGTGGCAGGAGAAGATTGTCTAGAAGTGGAGGGTCCTTTACTTAGTGAAACCTGTGCTGGTCCCATGGGAGGATCTATTTTCCTAGTCATTCTTTTTTTAGGAGCCTTGTACCTTGGGTTTGACCCATACTCCACTGCATGTTCATGGCCATATACCGTGCTTGGCTTGTGTGGTGGTGCCTTCTTTTGTTGCGGCACTATACTTTTATCTCCAGACTATTTATCCACCTTCTTGGGTGGATCCATCAACATTTTCACAGGTATTGGGCTCATCTTGTAGGGCCTCTTAATCTATTCCTCCATTTTTCTCATCACATGCCTTCCCCGAAAATCAATATCATCATTTTCATGCTTATCAACCTCTGTGTTCATGATGGGCCTATCATATATCTTGTAATCTGTATAAATGGCCTTCAAGACCTCATCTAAATCACACTCCCAAACTTTTGGTGGAATAGGAGTCTTTATGACTTCCTCTGCCAAGGTAAGAGTCATTCTACAATAATCCTGGATTCTGACCTCTTGATCATCTACACAGTTCATCCAGTGATCCTCCAAGTATGGTTCATGAATGTAGAACTTGCCAATAATGTGGCTGTAAGTTCCTATAGGATCAAAACGAGTCTACACTATCTTGTAAATCTGTAGGGGACAGTCATCCCATTCAAAGGCCAAATATTTATAGACCTTCATATCCTGTAGGGTATGTGGTCTTAGTGAGATGGGAAAATCCCAACAGTGCTTCTTCTTATGCTTTATGTGTTCATATGCATCTCTGAGTTGCCTGACCATCTCCAAAATGACTATCCAGTCAGATGGATACTTGGGCAACTTCTTTGGTTTCAAAGTTGATCCTGCAATCTAAATGTAAGTGAAGGTTATGAATTGTATGTAATAGGCCCCTATGGCCCTTACCTTGGAGGATACTTCATCTGACATCCTTTTTGCAAAATCACCCTCAATGGATCAAATGATTGCAAAAATGAAGGCGTCATTGACTATCATGTAGTCTAGGCTGTCCTCTGACATTTTTTCCCTATTTTGTAACTGGGGGTACATGATGTGAGGCCATGAATTGGGATCATTTAGGTTTCCCCTCTTGATGAGTCATGGGTAGTTTTCCCATGCTGCCAATAGGTACACCATGTAGGTACTCATATAAAACTTGGGGTTGTGTTTCACTGCCACCAGAAGTTCATTCAAATTGTCGTTGATGATGGTCCCCCAATCAAACCTAGAATTGTGACCTCTGAGTCTTTCTATCAAGAGAATCATCCAATTCTCCAGTTGGGAAGATTGTGGTAATCCATATATTCATCTTAGCATTGTTATGGCTGCCTTGATATCATCCTTCATCTATCCCCTCCTTAATTCTATCTTGTCCATCTTATTTTTGGGGAGAGGTTGCTCGAGGTAATTGTTATTGACTATATCATAGGCCTCTTCCCCTTTGTGAACCACAAGTTTCCCTTCTCTATGAAAATGTCATAGAACTTGTCTATGCCTTTGTGGAGGTGGAAGACATCCTCTATGACATCTGGCCTAATATCTAATACTACTTGGCCCTCTATATTCTGAACCACCCTTTTTTTAGAGTCATAATGGTTCGCCAAGGTCATGATTAGTTTAGGTGAGGTCACGACCACTGGGTGGGATGCCAGGTTGACCAATCCTGCTAGTCCTAGTGAGGTACAATCCTCTGATCTCCTGACTGGTTGGGCACACCTTGTTAGGAAGTCATCGCAATCTACATTTCGAATATCAATATTGGTGATTTCAATGTGCTTGTTTCCAATTTTGTGAGGGGGAGTGTTCCCGTTGTATAGGTACTTCATGGGTAATGCAGTCTTTTTCTCAGGCATTTCTGTAATGAAACATGCAAGTATCAGCATTTTATTTGAATAAAAACTAAAATAAAGCTGACTAATCTAAGGAAATAGAGGTAAAAGCTCTCTAAGTAGCTACGAATGCAGATTTTTGCACTTTTAGCCCTTTCGGGGTTTTGGGTGCTGAAAATTGGTTCAGAGGCCAAAAAGGCTGAAAGTGTGAAAAAGCCACCATTGACGAGCAAGCTTCGTCATAATTTTTGACATCCAGAAGTTTGAAGGTTTCTGTGGATGCCAAAAATATGAACTAGTTTGTGGACTTCGCAAGTTCAAAATCTCGATGAGGGAGACAGGGCTTTTGGGGATTCGGACTTGTCGACATTTTGGAGGTCTGAAAGGTAGAAAAGGCCAAATCTCTAAAATAACATAGACTACAAACCAACCTAGTTTTTGGCCTTTTGGGGGGCTGAAAACCTATGACAAAGGCCACGACCAAGAAATAGAAAAAAAAACCTAACCTAAAAAACCTAGAAAGACTAGACCCGACAAAGAGGGACTTCCCTGCCAAACATGAAGGCACAAAAAGGCCCAAAAGGGACCAGGGGAGGAGGAAGCGGACGTGCCCTAGGCTGGACAAGCACTAGACACAAAAAAACCCAAACCTAGACTAAGAAGAGAGAAAAAACTTCTAAACAACGAAGAAAGAACCTACTTTGAAGGCGCTAGGAGTGTGGGAGGATGATATTACAGAGCTCGAAGGTAGGGGTGAGCAGGCACAAAGAGTGAGAGAAAAATTCCCAAAGTCACGAGCTCTCAAAATGCCAGAGATCAAAAAGAGGGAAGTGATTAAATTAGGGCTCTTTAGCCTATTTATAACCCGTGGTATACGTCAACACTTTCAGTATTTCGGTGTCTAAAACACTGAAAACCCAAAGCTAAACATCTTCAGCCTTTCAATGTTTTTAGAGGCCAGAACAACGTAAGGGCCAAATTTAGGCCTTTCTATCATTTCAGTATTTCGGAGGAATTTTTTGTCCTTTGAAAGGCTGAAAGGGCCGGAAGGCCGAAATAGGGTGTCTTCTATCTGAATCCTGACAACACTTTTTTGAGACTGACCTGGTGGGGGGGGGCAGACATAAAAAAGGCAAAAGACCCAAAAAAGGGGGTCCCCATGGTCAGAGGACCAAAAATGGGGTGTGTGTTGTGGACCCACAATACTAACTTTCTTCTTCACTAACCAATGTTGAATTTAAAGATGTGAAATCATTCACCTCTGCAAAGAAAATGTGGGACAAACTCAAGATAGTACATGGATGAGTTGCCAATGTGCTAAGAGCTAAAGCTGAAAGCCTAAGAGGAAAGTTTGATGACCTGAGAATGAAAGAAGGAGAGAACATCACTCAGTACAGTGACATAATCAAAAAAGTTTTTAATGCTATCTGTGGAGTAGGAGGAGTACTTGATGAAGAAACAGTTGTAAGTAAAATTCTGAGAACCATACTTCATATTTATGCTATAAGAGTATCTTCAATTCATGAAATGAGAGCATTATCTCATAACAATGTTACTCTTGATAGTTTGATTGGTAGAATTATTTCATTTGAGATGAACAACTATGACAACAATGTCTTACCTACTATTGAGTCTACATTCAAGTCTTCTCTGAAAATAAGCAAATCTAGTAAAAAACACACTATGAGAAATGATAGTGATCGTGATAGTGATAGTGATGAGCAAGAACTTGATGAAATTGAAGCACTAATGGATAGGATATTACATAGAGGTAAAGGAAGATATAAAGGTAAATTACCATTGGTCTATTTTAATTGCAAAGAAATTGGACATTTTGCTGCTAGATTCCCTAACAAGAGAAAGGATGAAAGAGACATTGACAGATCCTATGAAAATAAGTATGACAGAAGTGATGATCGAAACTACATAAGCATCCAAAAATCCAACAGAAGAGATAACTAAGATTACAAGGACAAAGGCAAGAAAGCTTGTTACTCGGTTGAGAACAAAGATGAAAATTTTGGTACTAATTTCAATGAAGATATTGAGGTAGTATTTGTTTCTATGAAGGACGATTCAGATGAAGAAGAAAGGTATGTTGAAACATCACTCATATCTAAAGTTAGCAAAAATGATGTCTAGATTATCGATAGTGGCTATACTCATCACATGAATGGAGATAAAGAGAAGTTTGAAACTTTTAAATATTATAATGGTGGATTAGTTAGGATGGGTAACGACTCACCCTGCCCATTTGAAGGAAAAGGTACCATCATGTTGAATAATCTGATCATATGTGAAAATTCATATTGGGTGAAAGGACTTAACTATAATCTATTGAGTGTTTCACAATTGAACAACACAGGACACCAAGTTGCATTTGAGAACAAAAGGAAATGATCTATAATGGAACAAGAAAGTTGATTGGTACTGATAAACAAACAAAAGGTAATCTATTCTATCTTGATAATATTGATACCACTTGTTTATTGGCTAGAAATGAAGATGTTTGGTTGTGGCATAAAAGGTTATGTCATGTGAATTTTGACAACATGGTTAAGATAAGTAAGAAAACAAAATTAAGAGGATTACTGAGTATTTCAAAGCCTGACCATGTTATGTGCAAGAATTATCAAATAGGAAAAATGAAAAAGTCTAGTTTCAAGAGAAAAACCTACACATCTAATGCTATTCTAGAGTTAGTCCATATTGACTTATGTGGACCAATGAGAACAAAGAGCTATTATGGTGATAGATACTTTATTCTATTTGTTGATGACTATTTTAGAATGATGACTGTCATGTTCTTAAAAGAGAAATCTGGAGCATTTAAGATGTACAAATGGTATAAAGCTAAAGTTGAAAAACAAAGGGGAAAAGAACTAAAATGTTTAAGATTAGATAGAGGAGGAGAATTTATTTATGATGAATTCACTAACTTTTGTAATGAACAGAGATTACAAGATAGGTTTCTGCACCGAGAATACCACAACAAAATGGAATTGCTGAAAGAAGGAATATCTATCAATTGTTGATTGTGCTAGAACACTAATGATTGAAAAAGGCATTACACAAAAATTCTGGAGAGAAGCTGTAAGTACTACTGTCTATACACTGAACCAAGTTCAATTGAAGAAAGACACAAATAAGACACCTTATGAGCTATGGTATGGATACACACCAAATGCGAGTTACTTTAGAAATTTTGGAAGTCAATGT
This sequence comes from Thuja plicata, assembly GCA_018584345.1. NCBI lineage: Eukaryota > Viridiplantae > Streptophyta > Pinopsida > Cupressales > Cupressaceae > Thuja > Thuja plicata. The sequence continues at coordinate 1,827,511 of MU225369.1, forward strand.
TATATACTGAAAGATGATAGAAATGGGAAACTTGACTCTAAAAGTGATGAAGAAATATTTCTAGGATAATCTACTAAAAGCAAAGCTTATAAATGTTTGAACAAATATTCTAACAAAATCATTAAGAGTGCAAATGTTAAAGTGGATGAATTTGCTGAGAAAAATGATAAGGAAAGAAAAAAGGAACCTAAAGATTACAATAGATTTGTGTATATTGAAGAACTTGACACCTTGGTCGAGCGACAGAACAATGCAATCAAGCAACATGCTGCACACACCGAGAATAAAAAAAATGCTCACAATGCTAAAACATGTGATGAAGATCAAAATGGAGAACAAAGATCTGAACTTGCTAAATATGTCAGAAGACACCATCCACAAGACCAAATCATTGGGTACAAAAGACAAGGAATGATAACAAGAAGTAAGTCACTTAACAATAGATGTTTGATTTGTGATTTTGAGCCTAAATATGTTAATGCTGCACTTGAGAATCAAGAATGGGTTAGTACAATGAATGAAGAGATTGAAAAGATTGAGAAGAATAAAACATGGAAATTAGTACCTAGACCAAGTGACAAAAATGTCATTGACACCAAATGGATTTTTAGAAACAAACTTAATGAGAATGGAGAAGTCACAAGGAACAAAGCAAGACTGGTATACACAAGAAGAAGTTATTGGCTATGGAGAAACCTTTGCACCCATTGCTAGACTAGAAGGAGTAAGAATTCTAATTGCTTATGCTTCTTTTAAAGGATTCAAAGTATACCAAATGGATGTTAAATTTGCATTTTTGAATGGAATACTACTAGAAGAGGTATACATTGAACAACCTGAAGGGTTTGTTGATCCTAACAAGAGGAACATGGTTTGTAAACTACACAAAGCCTTGTATGGATTGAAATAAGTACCGAGAGCATGGTATGAAAGACTTCACTTTTATCTCATTAGTATTGGATTTTTTAGAACAAGTGACAATAGTAATCTGTATTTGAAAGGAGATACTAATGATAAGATTTTGATTACTGATATATTTGTTGATGATATCATATTTGAAGGTAATGATATGCTATGCAAGTCATTTGCTGATGAAATGAGCTAAGAATTTGAAATTTCAATGTTTGGAGAGATCAATTTTTTTTCTTGGTCTACAGATTCTACAACAAGATGAAGGCATCTACATCACACAATCAAAATAAATCAAAGAAGTTATGAAGATATTCAAGATGGAGGACTCCAAACTAGTTGGAATATCTATGGCCATTGGATGCAAATTGACAAAAGAAGACAAGACAACCAAGGTAAATCAGACCTTATATAGATTTATGATTGGTAAACTCATGTATGTTGTACACACTAGACCTCATATAGAACATGCAGTTGGTATAGTTGCAAGATTCTCTGCTAACCCTAAGGAATTACATATGACTTCTGTTAAAAGAATTTTGAGATATATGAAGAATACTAAAGACTATGGTCTGTGGTACAATAAAGAAGGAAAATTTGAGCTACAAGTTGATACTGATGCTGATTGGGCTGGAAACATAGATGATAGAAAGAGCACTACATGAGGAGCATTTTTTATGGGTGATAGAATTGTCACATGGATAAGTAAAAAGAAAGGATGCATATCTCAATCAACTGCAGAAGCAGAATATGTAGCTACTGCTGCAAATTGCATGGATCAAGAAATTACTGAAAGGTACGAATAAGGAAATTCTTGACCCAGTAATTATCTATTTATCTATTGTGATAATACAAGTGCTATAAATATTTCAAGGAACCATATGATGCATGCTAATAAGACAAAGAACATATCTATTAGGTATTATTACTTAAGGGAACACGCACAACTAGATAAACATGTAATGCTGGAATATGTACAATTCATAGAACAACTAGCAGACATATTCACAAAACCATTGCTAAAATATACATTTGAATACCTGAGGAATAGATTAGGGGTTTTTCCCTTGTCTATTGGTCACTAAGTTGACTTGGAGGTTGCATTAGCCTACACATTATCAGAAGAGTAATCATGTTGATGCAAGATGATATATGGACTGCAATGACATATCAACACACTGAAGGTACTTATCTGAACCATACACCAGAGATATTTTTGGCTACTACAAAGTTGTATATTGTTTTGGAATTGATGTCAAAGGGAGAGATAGATTCAATGAAATATCTATCAGGGAGAAGAGATTAAGATTCAATGGAGAGAAAGATTCAATGAAATAACCATCCATCAAAGTGAGAGAATTGGAAAGAGTTAACCCTACATATCTATCCAGAAAAAGGAGAATATATTATACAAGGAAGGGAGAGACATAATTGCTACACCTATCCATTGAAGGGATGAAAAAGGGAAAGCACACATCAAAATCAAATCTACAGGGAGATCTGTATGGTAGACATTTTTTTGTAGTGATTAAACATATTAAATCTAAGCTAGAAGAGCTTACCTAGATTCAGATATTTGAATTAGTTATAGAAAAATAAGTTTGGTATGTTATGGCTTGTTTATACTGCATATTTTGTATTGTGTTTCCATAAATGCAAAAGGGAGAGATTGATGAACTATAACTGATTGAATGTTTGAAGATGATAAGTTGATGATCACCAAGCTACAAAACTGAATGCAAGACATTAAATCAGTTAATGTATTGTATTTTCATTGATGTCAACTTGATATGGTTTGATTTTTCATACACATTGTCATAACCTTGAAGATCTGAAGAGACAAAGTTTATGTGGTTGGTAAAACATAAAAAGTTTGTATACACCGAGTGACAGTGAACACCGAGTAGTTCACAGTGTATACCGAGCACAACAGTAACCAAGCAAGTGTTACTGAGCATAACTAGAGTTGATGACTGAGCATAACTAGAGTTGATGACCGAGCATAACTAGAGTTGATGACCAAACTAATTGGAGTTAAAGAACGACAAAATTGCTTAGTTGGAAGAGCTAAAATTTATGTATTGACTGATTGATTGTTTTATTATCAATGATCAGTTAAAATAAAGCAAGGAAGGAATTTAAAGAATGTTTTATTCACAGCTATTAAGGAGTGATTTACAGAATAAAACTAAAGGAGAGCTTTACGAGACAAAGAAAAGCATTGTGAGTTTTACAGATCAAGAAAAGATCTACGACAAAAATAAGGAGATTGAGCGGCTAATCATGTCTATATAAAGAGACAAGGAATTCATTATCAAAAAGAGGAATGATGAATATATTTTGTGTGAAGATAGAATTATTCATACAGATCTGATCATATAGGTTGAAGAATAGAGCCAAATAATTCTGCAGACACTGAGAAACAAAGGACATACCATCCACTGAGAAGAATAAAGAAAGAAAGTAAAGGAGCTGAAGTGTATATTGATCAAAGAGGTATTATATAACTAACAATTGATCTAAATATTTTTAAATCAAATTTGTATTTTTGAACAGATCATTTACTATATCAGTTTAACCATTGATTCAAAAAATCTCTTAACTGAGTGGGATTTAAAATCCTTATTGTCAAAAGAAAAATTGTTGATTTTAAATCCTCTAACAAGGTCTCACTTAACAGTGTGTATTGTAACCTATAACAGTATTGACTCTTCACCAAGCTCACTTCAGAAGAGTGAAAATATTTTGGGTTACCAGTCCTAAGTGGTTTTTCCCATATTGGGTTTCCACGTTAAAATCCGTGTCAAATGCGTATATGTTTCATTGCATTGATATTTTGTTTTGCACATTATTGAAACTGGATTTGTCGGTTAACACTAAGTTTATTTGCTGCTACTCGGTAAAGTCTAGAAAAGATAAAAAATATATCTGACCGAGAAATTTATATTTGTTAAGATTATTTATGGCATACATCTTGATGAAACTAGGACCGTAAGATAACTGAAGGTATTATATTTGAGATATAAGTTTTTGGTTGGATCTTTTGGAATAATTATTAAGGCCACTGATTCACCCCCCTCTCAGTTATTCTAACACTTGTCTAGATCTTGCAAGTGTGTGGATTGTTTCATGGTCTTCACAAGAGTATCATCCACATAATCCTTCATGGTTTTGTACATCATGTTATGAAATATTATAGTTACAACTCTTTTATAGGTAGCCTCTATATTTTTCAATCCAAAAGGCATGATATTCCAATAGAAGGTCCCCCAAGAACACATGAATCCAGTCTTTTCTTGATCCTTAGGAGTGATCTTGATCTGATTATATCCTATGAAGCTGTCCATTAGGGACTACATCTCGTACCTAGCTCTCATATCCATGACCATGTCAATGTTGGGGAGAGGAAAGTCATCCTTCAGACATGCTTTGTTGACATCCCTGAAGTCAGTGCACACCCTAATGGACTTGTCTTCTTTAGACATATGCACAATTTTTTAAAATCCACTTTGCATAGTCAATAGCTCTGATGAACCCATCCTTGAGAAACTTTTCTAGTTTTTCTTTCACCAACAAAACAACACGAGGATGCATCTTTCTGACTTTCCGCTTCATTGGTTTAACGCCAGGTGCAATTGAAAGATGGCACATTATCAGATCTGGATCCAATCTTGGCATATCTGAGTAAGTCCATGCAAAGTTGATTTTCTTTTCTTTAAAGAATTTAGTGAATTATTTTATCTCTTCTGCGAATAAGGATTGTGCCAAGTAGATTATGTGTAGATGTTCCTTTGTTCCAATGTTCAATGGTTGTGTTGGTTCAATTAGTACTAATGACCACTCTTGAAAGTGACTAGGCAAGATATCAAGTACCCCATCCTTTGGCTCCTTGGAGAGGTTTTCACAATTAGATGTGTCTTTTCTTTTTACTATTATGTGTTCTGAAACTGCCACAGTGTGGTTTTCACCTTCAGAATGTTTATTCTTTTTCCTTTTGATTTTATGACTGAGATACTTGATATCCACTTAATTCATGTTGACGCTAGGTTCACTGGTGGAAGAGGTTACCATTTCAACAACATTGAGGTAACATGATAATGCATACTCATTGGGGAAAGTGGGCATATCCATGGGTTGTTCTTGTAAGATCTAGTAAATGAGCTTAGGATGTATGAGTGGAAAGGGTTCGACAGGTTCAAGGGTATTCCCTGTATGTTTGTCATAGACTTGGACCGTTAAGTAGAGACCTAGATTGGTACCTTGTATAGACACGTTCAAATCGGTAAGATATCTAATGGCTTCATTCAAGCCCATATCAAGGATTTGAGAATATAATTCCTTAGACCTTGTCACTGAGCCTTCACCTACCTCAAGTTGGGTCACATATTGTTGCACTATGTTAACCTCCTTATCCTGGGTTTCTTCAGAGAAGATATCAAACTCATAATCATGAGAGTCCATTTTAGCGTGGTCTACCATGTCTAGGATGTGAGTGAAGTCCACTCTTTTCCCCCAGTTAGGGTGAGTTATTTCCAATAATTATGAGATGGTTATGTCATCTTTTTCATCATCAAAACTATTTTGAGAGGTTGAAGCTTCTTCTTGATTAGGCACCACTGGCTCCTCCTCTAAGATCTGCTCTTCCGTAGCATTGACATGGGTAGTATACTCTTCTTCCACATTGAGAAGAGACAAAAAAAATGGAGGAATGTGATAAGGATATTATTCTTCCTCATCAGAGTCATCCCACTTGTAGGAAGATGTCTCTCTATTTCATTTTTCCTCAGTTGATAAGAAGCCTAGGTCAATTGTATCCCTAGAACTTCTGTGTTTGAGAGAAATGGGTTCCGTGAGTCCATTTTAATTACATCCTATGGGAAATTTTCCTGGATAACACATGCGTTGAGCCAATTCATATCCTATGCCATACTTTTCTGGGGAGATCTCACAATGTTTCACATCATTATCCTCAGGTTCTTTATACGGTCAGTCCAAGATGGATTGTTCTTCCTTTTCATCCTCCAATGGCACAGTTGCTTGGATAAATTTACCATCAAATATTACCATTGGTGATGTTATTGATGGTCTCATCTCTTCTAAAGGCATTCCATAAGACCTTGGTGATGTAGGAAGAGATGTTACTGACAAAATAGGTTCCACAGTGTATCCACCCATGTCAGTGTCTCTGATGTTCAACTTATTCTCCATCTCTTTCATCAATTCGCTGGTTGATTATGAAGTTGAAGCTTCTATATTGTGCGGAATGAGAGTGTCAACTGACTGTGTTAGTGCATTGCAGGCATAGCTAGAATCTATAGGAATGGTGAATTTGACACCATTGAAAGGGAACTTTATGCACCGATGATAAGTTGACAAGACATGTTGCATCTCATTGATCTAGGGTCTTCCCAACAAGATGTTCTAAGCCAATGGAAGATCCAACACCTGAAATATGATCTCTCTTTTGATAGGTCCCACTTTGATAGGAAGGGCCATGAGAATTTTGGAAGATCTCTCATGTTCATCGTATGCCTTGATTGTGATTTTATATTTAGGATCAAAACATTTTCTGAGAATCGCAATTGTTCAATTAGCTTATAAGAACAAATATTCAACCCTACGCCTCCATCTATCAATACCCATTTGGAATGATGTTTACGGATCATTAATTTGATGTGCAAGGGGAGATTGTGTGGGTGACTCAAAGAATTTTCATCTTCTTCCAAAAATGAGAGGTAATGAGGTGACGTCAAATGACCCACCATGGATTGAAACTGATCCAAATACAAGTCCTTAGGGACATTGGTAGTAGACAAGGATTTTTCCAAGACCTCTCTATGAGTTGGAGAGATCTTGAGAAATTCAAAGATAAATATCTGAGCATTTTTTCTCTGAAGTTGCTCGATAATGTTGTACTCACTAGCATGAGACGAAGTGAGTTGTTTGGAGTTTGACACCTTTGACGTTGTCACAGTTGGCTGTTTGCTAGTTTATACTGAAAGTTTGGATGTCAATGATTGGTTGGTAGATGTAGTGGGGTTGGAAGGTCGAGCTCCTCTCAAGGTGACCTTTGCTTGCGCGTGGGTCACAACATTGGCTGATCAAGACTCTTTCTCATTCTTTTTGACAAAGATAATATTGCAGTACTCAGAAGAGACTGTCTCAAGCATTTGAATGACATTGTTATCATTGGTGTTGTATGTGTTGTTGATCCTTGCATTCTACATGGAGCTTTCTCCTTTCTCGTACTCAGGTAAGGGATTTTTAAATGCCTTGTGATCAACATTTGTAGCATGGTTTCCAATTGCAATTGTCTCATTATCAATGAGATCTTGGATCTCATGTCTGAGCCTCATGTAATTTTCAGTTGTGTGTCCCTTGTTTCTCTTAAATTCAAAGTATTCATTTTCACTCCACCATTTTTGTTTGACCTCTGGTTCATATGGTTTGGAGTTATATGGAAACATGATTAGTTTGTTATCCAGTAGAGTCTTAAGTGTTGATTAATAAGATTCACCCAAAGGAGCAAAGTTTATCTTGCGCTTGGCCCAAGGTTTCTCCTTCATGAGGTTACTGAGTCCTTTGGAAGGAGCTTTTTTGGTGTTTTTAGTAGCTTGGAGGGCCTTTGGGCCACTTGTTAGGTTAAAGACTACTGGTTTTGGTTGACGAGTAACATGATCAACTACTCCGTCATTTACCACATGCTTGTTCTCATTCAAGTATTTATTTTTATCCTTGGAACTAGAATTGTACTTGTTTTCCTTATAAAAGGTAATCTCACCATTTTTGACAAGCACATTCTCTATCTTCAATGCACTCTTCATGATGTTATCAAAGGTGGGAAGATCTTGCATCTGAATCAGATAGTTGTATTTGGGCAGTAACAAGTTGGTAAATATATCCATTTTCTCAGACTCGGGTATGAGTTGTGGATATCTAGAAAAGAATATTATTCATTGCTGAAGAAAAAGTTAGGAAAGAATCTCACATTTATTTTTGAGTGTTGCACAGATTGGTTATTGTTATGGGATGCTTTATGTTGTAGGATTATTATTGTAAAAATAGATTTATCAATTCATCAAAAGTTTTGATTCCAGTGGGTAACTTTGAAATCCAATCCATGGCTTGGCCACCTAGACTCTGGGGAAAGAGAAGCATGGGATACATCCGTTATGCATAAATTATATGCAGAGAGCATATAATTCCCATACATGATCCTACGGATCAGATTGACCACCATACTTGTCAAACTTAGGGATTTCCACTCCACGTAGAAACAAAGGTAAATAGAAGTCCTTGTCAAAAGGAAATGGACAAATGGTGTTCGTAGAGTATTTTGTGGCTACTTTCATTCTTTCATTTTTCATCTCTTGCATATCAATTTGCAAGGCTTGTAGTTGTTTGGTCATAATTTTCAAAGGATTTTCTTCCTCCTTGGTGATGACGTCTTCAGCCCTATAGTGAGGAGGAGGTTGGGCTCCTTGTTGGGCCAATTTGAGAAAGTATTGTTCCTTGTCTCGATTCATGATAGTATTCATTACCTTGAGAAATTATCTATCATGTAGACATTTGGTAATTTCAGCCTTGTTAGACTTAGAATCACTCATGGAGTGTTGACTGTTAGCATCCAAGATACTAGCATTGTGATTGCTATGTCTAGACCAATCTTGTCCTCGTCTTTCTTGTGACATTATTGGATTAGGTGACCTTTTGAGGGGGAGATTGAAATTTTTGTAATCTCTGGTTCCTCTATGAAAAGAGGGTTTTCCTCAAATGGAAGATATTGTCTTTCATCCTTATAGAAGGGTCTAAGAGAGCTTATAGTTTGGATATGCATGAATTGATTTATTTTCCTAAAAAGTGCTAAAATAATACTGACATACCGACTAAGTCCAAGACCAAAGATGGTGACAAAATGATAATGTTCAACTGAGAAGGAGTAGCGAAGACTCCAATCTTGAGTCAAGGTTAGCGAACCTACACTCACAACTCAGAATAAGGACAACACAAACAAAAGATGATCAGAATGATAGTGAAGGATTGATCAATAGACTAGAAGAACAACTTTGAGATTTGTGACAACAAAAGTTAGACTAATAACAAATTCCAACCAAGGAAAAAACTAGGAAAAACTAGTTGTTCTAAATCAAAATTTTAGGAGAAAGTAAAAAACCTAACAAAAGATTAGGGACACAGTAAAAATCAGGTCAAACATTAAATTTGGGAAAATTCTTCAAAAACTAGTGCGATTAAGTGCAGAATCGTACAAGAATTCTCTATAGGTGATATGAGGAACTAGGATTCTTGTACATAAATGCATACGACAGATCAAAATAGGTCATAATTTTGCAAGAAATGCACACTATCATACGAGTACTCTCATAGGGTGAGACGAGTATTCTCACTGGATGATACATCAAGTAAATAGGAGAAGGATCCTAACTGATATGAGTTAGGATGCAAGATCGTATGAGAACTCATTTTTCTACTCTCTATTTGTTAGTTTTCCATTTTTTTGATTCGTAGTTCAAGTTTTCAAACACATTGAACACATTGTGAAGACAGTAACTCAAGCACAACAAGCAAACACTAGATCCTAAGGATAATGGATGAGTGAAAAATCCTTTCTCACTGACTTAGGTACATAACCAAGAGCTAATCAGAATATGACCACCATCAACTACGCAATGGGTATAACAATGTCATATTATCCAACTTTAAATGATAATGGGGGCACGATATGGTGTGTGTCTTGGTGGAGTTACTATCTCCCTCGCGCTTAGATTATTCCACTTTCAGAGGTGATCTAAGTAGTTTCTACCCTAGAGTTTTTAGTAAGGGTCTCCATTCAAATACATCCTTTGTGTCTATACAAGCACGATTGAGGCGTATAGCCCCACAATGCACCTTAGCACTAGCAATCACGAAACCTAATTGAGACTCGCATACCCTACTGTGTGTTAGGTGAGATCTGAGTATAAGTTCAAATGGTATCCATCTTCTAAGACTTTGGTCTCAAGAAAATTATTTATTATAGTGAGTTGGAGTGGCTTGACGCTAGCCCGTCCTCACTTGGGTCATTCTCACAGTGTGATTAATTTTTCCCACTGTGATAGGCCCTCTAAAAGGTAAGCATACAACAAAAAAGTGACAATAATACCTCTGGATTTATGATCATCCATATAAGGGAAAGAGCATAATATCCTAACATTTTTTGCATTTCAAACACATCAGACACTTGTTATTTTTAAGAAGTCTAGCATGCGATATTTCTAGAAATAATTAATTAAAACAGAAAAGAAAAAGATTTGGTTGACTTCTTCTTAGGAATCTTCCATGCACAATCATTAGGAGTTTTTGTTTTTATTCTCTATCAAGCTTCTTGCAAACAAGTGTTTTAGAATAGAAATATTTGGCAAACATCCTGTAGACAACTATTAGACTGTGAAAAACCAGAAAACAACAAACATGAAACAATCAAAATGTTAGAAAACCCTAAAATAATGTGTTGTTAAAAGCTAGAACATCATAAATTTGTATGAGTATCCCTCAATTCCTGTATGAGAATACATAGTATCCCATACGAGTATCCATCCTCCTTCATATTGGAAAGTGAGAATACTCATACGAGTCTAGACAAAAGAGTGTACAGAACAGAAATATGAGAATAAAAAAATGTAAAGTTTGTGAGGTCATAAATTAGATTTCTGTCCCACGATGGGCGCCAGAAATGTGCACATAAAAAGTGACCTCTAAACTACATAGACACTTCAATATATCATTACGTGATTAATCTAAGAAAGCATAAAAGTAATAAACTAATCTAAATCTATCTATTGCCTTCTAGTAGGCAGGAGTATGAGTTTTCTCTTAGATCATTACAAACCCAGTGACTTGACATTGTCTAGACAAAGGATTTAAATGATTAAGATACAATGCAAATGCGATAGAGTTCATCCAATGATTATCACTAATTCATTTTAAAACCCAAGAGAAGTGTTCCTAGATTATGAATTCAATGCCTTGAAAACAAGTAAACAATCTAAAATGCTAAATACTAAATCCTTGAATGCTCAATGAAAATAATAAATGAAAACAACTTAATAATGTTACTCAAAAACTTGGATCCTTTGTGAGGAAAATGAAGCTCACTTTTATAGAAAATCTCTCTAGAATCGATGAACGGGATAGAAAGTTGAAGAAAAGATGAGATTCAATTCAAAGAAGCACAATCCATGTGCACGAAAGATCATTGGTTGAGAGAGTCAGTTGACTGAACTGACTGATCGGTCATATAGGAAACTTCCAAAATCAGTTTGTAGTTAACTGGATTGTTTTCAAAATGAGAAATAAAAAAGAAATAGTTAACTGAACAAGACAGTTTTGTTTCTAATTTGATGTTCAGTCAACTAAAATGATAACATAAAAATGCACTTTTAAACATTTAAATGATTTTAGATGCATTTTAACTCAACTTTATTAATTTTAATTCATTTTTGAATTTAATTGATAATTATCTATTTATTTAATCAAAATATTAGAATATTAATTAAATAAATTGTTGGAATAATGGAATGGTGTGTACTGAGAGGGGAGGGGTGAATCAATACCCTTAAAACTTTTTTTTATCAATTAACCCTTAATACTCTGTTCTTGCATTGCTGACCATTGATTCTTTTCTACCTTATGCATGTAATATTGAAACATAAACTTAATTGCATGTAAACATTCATGAAATGTATATACACATGACACAAAAATTGGTAATGCATAAAACTCCTGTTCGAAGGTAAAAACTACGGTGGGGATGAAACCTACAAAGATTCACTATTTGTAGAATATAAGGTGCCGGTTAAGGCTACAAGTGTGATCACTTATGATGATCTTACCTTGTTAGGAGTAACATTTGAGACTTGTTAAGGTCTACTCTATTGATAAGGCCAAATTATTGCCTTTGTTTTGTATAATTTTAATACTCTGTTCTAGTTTTTGTCAAAACATTTAAGAGCCTAGCTAGTCAAAACTTGTGATGAAGTCCAGATAGAACTGATAAACCATGGGTAGATGTTTGTGACATATTTTTCTAATATTATACATGTAGTGCAGTATTTCATAAAACCATCAGAATCTATGTTCTAATATCTAGATATTTAATTTGATTAAGCTTGTTTCATGAATATTTCCGCATTATAACTAACTTGATAGGAGAGAAAGCGGCTAGAGAGTGGTCGATAGCATTCAAGGAGGACTGTTGAGGACTAGCTATGGCGGAGTGATCATTACAACATCAGGAAACATGGCTGCTACAATGGAGCCATTATTCCAGGACGTGGGGATGTAGTGTTCCTATATTCCCTCTGCACTTTACTATGTTGAACTAGTCGCCCGAGTTTTATTACCCACACCGCAGGCTGTTACATTTCCTTCTCCAGCATGTTTTCAGCAAGATGATTTATTTTCTATTTTGTAATAAGTGTTTGATCCTCTATATATAGGGATTGGACCGATAGTTTGAGGTTAGCTAGAAAAAAATAGAGACAGAAGTTTTTTGAAGAAAATTGATATACAACAATCTATTTCAAGTTCTATGTCTTGTTTTTATGTAATGAGTTTTTGAAATGCAATGAAGTAATTCTTGGTTTACATTCTGTGTTCATAGTTTAGCAGAAACTGACCAAGGGGGCCCACTTGGGAGGTGGAATAGGTTAGAATAG
>MU225369.1:1842993-1862162 GCA_018584345.1 Thuja plicata
AATACCCAAGTATTCAGATCCTGGCAGTCCAGTAGTCGACCTGATAATAAATGGACAGACTGTGAAAAATGCTCTAGTTGATTTGGGAGCAGCAATAAATGTTATGACTAAAGATACAATGCATAAGATAAGCATAGAAGGCTTAAGAACAACAACCACAGTGTTACAACTTGATAATAGTTCAACTGTTACTCCAGAGGGCCTCATAGAAGATGTGATAGTAACCTTAGATTCATGGGAGTGTCCTGCTGATTTTCTCATCCTATCACCTCAAGTAAACTTTGCTGGATATCCTGTAATCTTGGGAAGACCTTGGTTAGCAACCACTAATGCCAAAATTAATTGCAGATCAGGTAGTATGAAAATTTCAAATGGTCAAGCCATAAGGAAGCTATCCCTATATCCTCCTGCCCAACCCCAGCCAGACTTGGGAGAACCTATTTGGCCAGACTTAGGAGACAAGGAGGAAGAGCTTAATTCAGTAGCCCAACTCATGATGTTGCATACGAAATATTTTTTAAAGATGCAAGAGGAAGATGATGTGATACAGAACATTCTAACCAATGAATGTATTGTGGCTAAAGATGTTTCAGAAAGTTCTATTTTACAGCTATGTACCTATGAGGATTGTATGCCTCCAGCAAACCCTGAAATGATTGATCAATTACTGGCAAGTGAAATAGTTAGAAGTCCAGTGCCCAAAGTGTTAATGACAGAGCTAACAAAAATAGTAGAACTGTCCTCTGGATGAAGCCTGCATATAAATAACAAGCTATCCCAATCATAGTTGGCATTGTTAAGAAAGCTCCTCAGTCGGCATGAAAAAAAATTTGCATGGGATTATGGAGATATGGAGGGATTCAATCCAAAAATCTGCACCCACAGAATCTACATCAATGATATAATTTTCCCACTTCGTCAACCACAAAGGAGAATAAATCCAACACTGAGAGAAATAGTTAAAACAGAGTTGCAGAAGTTGTTGGATGCTGGATTCATCTACCCAATCTCTAACAGCAAGTGGGTTTCACCATTGGTAATTGTACCAAAGAAAGGAGGTAAGTGGCGGATATGTGTGGATTATAGAGAATTAAATAATGCTACAAAGAAGGATCTCTTACCTTTACCTTTTATTGACCAGGTCTTGGATAATTTGGCTAGAAAGAAATATTTCTCCTTTCTGGATGGATACAGTGGTTACAATCAGATAAGCATTGCCCCTGAAGATCAAGAAAAGACCACGTTCACATGTCCTTGGGGCACATATGCCTATTCAGTATTACCATTTGGATTATGCAATGCCCTTGCTACCTTTCAGAGAGCTGTGATCAGCATCTTTGCTGATATATCCCATGATTGCATGGAAATCTACATGGATGATTTCACTACATTCGGTGTCACATTTGGGGAAGCTCTAAAGAACTTGGAGAAAGTGCTAATCAGATGCGAGGAACATAATCTATCTCTCAACAATGAAAAGTGCGTTCTGATGATGTAGGAAGGAGTGGTGTTGGGACATTTTATTTCTGAAGCTGGAATCCAGGTAGACCCTGTGAAGATAGAGGTAATTCTCACACTCAATATTCCTACTAAGAAAAAAGAAGTCAAATCTTTCCTAGTTCACGCTGGCTATTATAGGAGGTTTATCCAGAACTTTAGTCAAATAGCTAGTCCTCTGTACAACTTACTTACCAAAGAAGCTGAATTCTCTTGGACAAAAGAATGTGATGAGTCCTTCCTACAACTCAAGTCACTTTTGACAACTGCACTAGTACTTAGGAATCCTAACTGGACATTGCCATTTCACATACATACAGATGCTTCAGACTATGCTGTAGGTGCTGTCTTAGGACAGAAGACTAAAAATATTGAAAATGCAATCTATTATATCAGTAAGAGTCTACATGGACCAAAGTTAAACTATACAGTGACTGAGAAAGAATTGTTAGTAGTAGTTTATGCTCTGAACAAATTTTTCCATTATGTGACTGGTTATCCTATCTATGTTCATACTGACCATGCAACAATTAAGTATCTCATGAACAAACCTGACATAACAGGTAGGTTAGCAAGATGGCTCCTTCTTTTGTAGGAATTTAATATAACAATCATTGACAAGCTAGGGAAAGAAAACATTGTGGCAGATAATCTATCCAGACTTCATCATGCTGAAGAAGATATTACTTTGATAGATGATACATCTCCAGATGAATAGTTGTTTCATATTGCTATCCAGAATCCATGGTATGCAAATATAGCTAACTACCTAGAAGCTAATAAAATGCCAACACATTTCTCTTATAAGGAAAAGAAGCTGCTTGTGGAGAAAAGCTTCCATTTCTCTTGGATTGATAGCATATTATTTTACACTGGACCTGACCAAGTCATGAGAAGATGTGTGAGAGAAGATGAGACATATGAAATTCTTCATGCATGTCACAATGAGCCATGTGGAGGGCACTTTGTAGCCAAACAAACAACACAAAATATTTTAACAACTGGTTATTATTGGCGTACACTTCACAAAGATGCAACAAGTTATACAAGGAAGTGTGAAAAATGTCAAAGAATGGGCAGACCAACAAGATCAGATGAAATGCCCTTAAATCCACAGGTGGTGGTAACACCATTTGATAAATGGGGCATGTAATTTATTGGTCCAATAGATCCTCCATCTAATGGGAAGTCATACATTTTGGTGTGCACAGATTACTTGACCAAATGGGTCGAAGTTAGAGCAATGAATCATGCAAGAGATCATAAAGTTGCTGAAATCTGTATGAAGAAATTTTTACTAGATATGGCGTGCCAAGAGAGCTTGTTACTAATCAAGGTACCCAATTCACCTCCAATCTGATAACAGAGCTCATGAAGGAATATAATATCAGACATCAGAAATCAAGTTCCTACCACCCTCAAGCCAATGGACAAGCAGAAAGTTACAAATCAAGAAATAGAAGCAATTTTAACAAAGACAAGTCATTTGCATCACTGAGACTAGAGAAGCAGACTATCAGAGGCCATCTAGGCATATAGAAAAACATGGAAGACCACCATTGGGTTCACTCCATTTGAACTGTTATATGGAAAAATAGCAATGCTACCGATTGAGTTTGAACACAAAATATTAAGAACAACACTAGAGTTAAACATTGATCTTCCTGCAGCACAAAAAGAGTGATTGCTACATCTCAAATCTTTGGATGAAATGCACAAGTCTGCCCTGCAGTGCACACAAATTGTCCAAAAACAAAGAAAACAATGGCATGAATCCCATATCAAGAGTAAGAAATTCAAAGTTGGAGATTGGGCATTGTTATATGATTCCAGATTCTAGGAGATACCAGGCAAGCTGTAGACACGATGGCTGGGTCCATATGAAATAAGCCATGTACTTACAAATGGAGCAGTCCAGTTGACAACAATTGATCTTATCCACTTCAAGCTACTAGTCAATGGCCTTAGACTAAAGTTGTATCACCAGCTACAGATGAAAGAAGACTTCCTGTAGCAATTCAACCAGCCAGTTTTAAAGGATCAACAGGTAACACTTCCTATAGTAGAGGGTGTCAACCTTCTTCCTGTAGCACTTTAATAAGAATTCCTTTGAAGCATGACCATAATAACAACTTTATGTTTGCATAAAGTTCAAATTCTCCATTCAATTTCTATATTATTCTTTTTCACCCCATTTCATTTCCTAATCTTTCATCCACCCACCTTCCATGTCATCATGTTTCCATGCTTTAAATAAAGAGATAGTGCACTGACACATGCGACCACTGATGCCGTCATTCCACTCTCGCCAATCTTTCCTAACATGTGCGATGATCAATTAACAGGTACAAGATTTTCAAATTTATTTCCATTTTTAGTGCATAGATTTAGTTGGTTATATCAAATACTACAATAAATGTATCATTGACACCTTAATCTAGTTTCGTACCTTCTGCCAAGTCAGACAAGTGAGGACACTTGTCCATATTTCGTAGGGGGCAGGGAAGTGTGCCAATTTCTAAAAGTTTCATTTCTATTTACTCATTAAAAGATCCCCAAATCTGTACTTCGGCATTGTCTTAATTAAAATCTAGTTGCCGCATCACACAAGTGTCAAATGTCATGCCTTTATTCTGAATAAACCCCCAACTATCAGACTAGATGTGACCCAGTATTAAAACCATGACATAACTCTCACTCTCGCATGAACATCTATGATTCATTCTGTTAAAATACATTGTTATTGTTCACATCAAGAATACCAGAAGAATGTGAAAGAGGGTCTGTGGGTTTACAAGAAGTAGTCTGAAATTCAAAAGAGAAGAAGGTAATTATAAAAAATAGAGGTTAAACAGAGCAGATGATTGAATTTGGTAAAATGGGAGGCCAATTTCAGTGGTATGAACTAGTGGTTCATGGTATTTTACTATCTGATGTTAAGGCAGTGAGAAGATTTAATGCCTGCGGATAGCTGGGGTATTTCTTAAAATTGACAGAGTTTGACGAGGAAGCAGCATTAGAATTTACAAACACATTTGATGAGGGCCACACGATGGTATGGGGGTTACCAATTGTTGCAACAGAGGAGCAAATAATGAAAGTGACCTATTTTCCAGCAGCAGGGGAACATTATCCCAATGCCCATGATGCCAGGTCAGCCAGGGCTCAATTCACCCTACCAGGAGACCCTCCATTGGAAATCATTAAGCAGGGATGCAAAAGGATGTCCATTCCTCCACCATACCAGGAGTTGGCTACGCACATTATAAGGTATTTCACCTGTGAAGGGCGATTCTCTAATTTACATGCGCATCATTTTAAGCTGCTTAGTTATGTATGACATAATATCCCAATGAATGCACCCAATTTTCTGTTTAATATGCTGTGCATTAGTGCGGAAGAAACCCAGAAAGGGAAAGACAACTCTATTACTCACCATGCCCTAATTAAGTTACTCATAGAAATATCTCTTAGGGATGCCTCCCCTATGACATGGGAAGAGTTTATCCATCATAAAACCCTTCAACCTCAAATTGCCCCTAATGTGCAAATTAACCAAGATAATGCAATTTCCCCTGACCTAGTTGCCGAGCAAAATAACCAAGGGGCAGAAACTGAAAATTTACAAGAAAATGTGCCTTTAACCGCTCACATGAGCAATATACCTACTGCCATCTGAACCAAAGGAAAATGGAAGATAGTAGGAGAAACTTTGATTCCTGCAACTGAACTGCAAAACCCTCAAGTCTCAAGAAAGAAGAGAATGAAGTCAGTTCCTGCAGCCAATACTCCTACACTAGAGACAACAAAAAGGGTTAGTAATAAAAAGGCCATAGAAGTTGAGGAAATCCCTATAAGAAGAAGTCCTAGGATGAGAGGGCAGATTCCTAAAGTTCCCACCGAAAGCCAGCCCTCTTCCCCCAAACAATGTGAGGAGGAAATTCTTATCCATATTGTTCCTGATGGTTCTCCCAGTCAGTCTAAGATTCCTGACATTCCTCAAAATCTAGAAGAGGAGTGTGAAGATGAGCCAAATGTATGTAAAAATGACCCAGGAGTCAGTCATCAGGATGTTCCAACTTGTGAGGAAGAAACCCCTACAACTCACCAGCTACCTTGCACAAGAAATGCTTTAGTTTCCTATAAGCGAACTTGGTTAATACAATTCTTAGAGTAGTTATGGAAATAACAAAGGAAGAAGAATAACCAAGATGAAAGCAGTGGTCTGATTACTCTGCAAATGCTTCTTTTTTAGTTATATAATAAACATGTGCTTACAACCACTCTATATGGAGAGGAGAAAAGGAAAATGCAGAAAGTAATAGTAGAACAGGAAAAAGAAATTGCAGAATTGAAAGATCAGTTGGAAAAATAGAAACAGAGAATGGACCATGCTCTTAAACTAACTAACCAGGTCATTGCTTTTAGACCTCCACCTAGGGTCTATACTATTTGTCTCAAAGAACAATTCCTTCTATTTCAGTTGATGATGACCCTCAAGGATATAAATGCAGAGTTTAAATCAGCCCAGGAATTCTATGGTTTATACCAAACACTTCCATCTTGGCAACAAAACCTACTTTGTGAGTTGTATGTGCATAATTTCATCATCCCTACAAAGAATAAATGGAATCCCCTACCTTACATAGGGGATATACACCTAAGGGCCCTGATGTCATGGATGCACAATGAGGCTAACTATGATAGGCAGTTGGGGAATTACAAAGATCTTGAGAAAACATAACCCCTACCATTAAGAGTAGAAAGCAGTCAACCAGAAGTATTCCTGAGGGATTGGTTCAGACTGACATATGGGAATGTTAAAAAGGAAATTAGAGATAAAATTTTTAAACTTAGAGAAGATGTGTATGCATAATATGATAGCATGTCCTACTTTGTCTTCCAAAGAGCCTTAACCAGTGCTAGAAGTAGATGGGGCAGATTATCAGAGGTATTTAAAAGATCAGAACCACATAGTCCCATTAACCTTGAAGCAGATATACACCGGGCACCAAAGTACATAGTGCTGGGTAGGAAAATCAAGAAGGAGCTCTGGTGTCCGCTCATAATGCAGCCACCCATGCTCCTTTGGCCCTTGTATGATATCAATGCTACCAGAATTGACAGGATGCAGGAAGATCACAGAAGGGAAGTTTGGGAAAGAACAAGGGGATTCTACTACTCCTTTAAGAGTCAGAGGCAAGGAAGAACTGAAGTTGGTAACTATAGGTCAATTTCCAGAAGGTGCAATGCTTGAGGACAAGCATTTGATTAACCAAGGGGCAGATGATAAGGCAAAATTATTGCCTTTGTTTTGTATAATTTTAATACTCTGTTCTAGTTTTTGTCAAAACATTTAAGAGCCTAGCCAGTCAAAACTTGTGATAAAGTCCAAATAGAACTGATAAACCATGGGTAGATGTTTGTGACATATTTTACTAATATTATACATGTAGTACAATATTTCATAAAACCATTAGAATCTATGTTCTAATATCTAGATATTTAATTTGATTAAGCTTGTTGCATGAATATTTCTGCATCATAACTAACTTGATAGGAGAGAAAGTGGCTGAAGAGTGGTCGACAACATTCAAGGAGGACTGTTGAGGACCAGCTACAATGGAGTGATCATTAAAACATCAGGAAATATGGCTGCTACAATGGAGCCATTATTCTAGGATGTGGGGACGTAGTGTGCCTATATTCCCTCTGCACTTTACTATGTTGAACTGGTCGCCTGAGTTTTATTACCCACACCGCAGGCTGTTGCATTTCCTTCTCCGACATGTTTTCAGCAAGATGGTTTCTTTTCTATTTTGTAATAAGTGTTTGATCCTCTATATATAGGGATTGGACTGATAGTTTGAGGTTAGCTAGAACAAAATAGAGACATAAGTTTTTTGAAGAAAATTGATATACAACAATCTATTTCGAGTTCTATGTCTTGTTTTTATTTAATGAGTTTTTGAAATGCAATGAAGTAATTCTTGGTTTACATTCTGTGTTCATAGTTTAGCAGAAAATGACCAAGGGGGCCCACTTGGGAGGTGGAATAGGTTAGAATAGAATAGATTTCATTTCCAACATTTTTAGTATTATAGATAGAAGTTACAATTTTTTCCTGCAACATCGTAACTTGTGAGTGTTCCTGCAACATCTGCAAGAATAGTTATAATGGATGTTTTAGGTTGAAATCATAGGTTTTAGTAGAGTTTCTATTTATAGAATTTATTCCAGTAAGAAGATAAATGTATTCTTTTCCTGCAGCACTAGTGTAGGTTTCTTTTATGCATTTTTACCTTCCTGCAGCATAAGCAGAATGACGCCTTAAGGAACATAGTGCACATATCGTGCTGACCATTTCAAGTATACGTCCCTGGGTTGACAAGTTAAATGCACCTCATAATGGGAAAATTAGTCCTTAGATTGAATGAACCATTCCTAAGAAAGACCTTGAGCATGATTATTATACACCTATTGTGAGGCAGTTCATCTATTAAGAGATTTAGCAACACTGGTAAGTGTGCACTCGGTTAATAGATTTACAAAAAGACTGTTAAGTCCACCTTCTTAAAGGATTTCTTCTATTTTCTACAATTGTTAGAGAGCAATCAAAAATACTTGTTTACCTAATAGTATGCAATCCTCAATTGCTGAATATAGATTTTTTAAGTTCACAATGTATATTTATCACCTATAGTGATTGATTAATACCTCTGTTCTGCTCGGTAGCCTTGAATCTTGTTCTTCATAACTGCATTCTGTCTTTTGTGTCCTTTTGCATAAAACTCTCTATTTGATCCTTTAGATGTCTGATGCGGCTACAATCATAATTGTCTAATTGATTACTACATCTATTTATACAATGTATTGACCTATTTTAGGTTTCACACTTTACAATAAAAATTCTCTGATCAGAGGTTTACAACTTGACCTTGATCTCCTAGTTTGCATGTTTTCAATCAGTTAGATTGATTAAAATAATTACATATGGTTTACTTGTACCTCAAGAAATGGTTTTAAAGATAAGCATAAAGCTAAATATAAAACTCAAGTGTTTCATCTGACGTGTAAATCAGATCCACATTTCTCAGAAATAAAACTGTCTCTTAGTAGACTGGTGCTCGGGTTGCTTTGTAGTCATTTCTCAGTGATGTCTTTGAATGCTCTATCGGTTTATACTGTAAACTATGTTCTTGGTTTACACTGTAAACTTTCTGTCAGTGATAGTGCACTTAACATTTTCAGTGACCTCTGTGAACTTGTGTGTCGGGTTGCACTATAAACTTGTCTTTTGGTGATCATGTTACTGGTGGTTCAAAAACTATTTCCTTTGTATACTAACAAAAAAATATGATCATCAATCTCCCCCTTTGGCATTAGTATCAAAAAATGATATGTGCAAAATTGAAATGTTCAGTATATACACCAAATGTTTACCTTGTCAATATGACTCCCCCTATGTGCATGCCTTGGTGTTGTGTATGTACATATTTCTTCCTTTGATACATTTTCCTTTATACATATATTTCCCCTTTTATCATTTCCCCCTTTCACCTTATCATTTCCCCCTTTATCATATCATGTCCCCCTTTATCATATCATTTCCCCTTTTTTTTGAAAATAATAATAAAGGTGTAATACTTTACAACTTGTCAAAAGCATGGGAATGGGATTTTTGAATATCCTCCATTAGCTTCTCCCATTTCTCTTTGAGGTGCTAAAGGGTCATGAGTTCCAAGGTGATTTTGGTGTGCATGTCATATATGCTCTCTGTAACAGACATCTCTGGGGTGGAAATCAATTCTTTTTCCGAAGTCATGTGTTTAATCAACAATGTGAGATTCGGGAGTAATATAGCCTACAACTCGGTTACTTCATCTTAGATTCTAATTTACTCCTTTTGAAGTTTAAGTCTCAACTATTTTGCTTCTATAATCTTGTCATAATGCAACTTGAATGCATTTTCTTCATTTGTGAGACCTTGTGCACTAGCCTTAAGATCTTCATTAATTTTGGCTATCTTTTCACTATGCTTGGTAGTCAAAGTCTTTAATGTGTACAACTTTTGAATTAAGTTGACTACTTCTGATATTATGGGTTCCATTATAGTAACTAATTCAGAAATTTTTACCTTATGTTGTACCACTTCTTGGCTGATTTTCTCTATAAGCTTGCATTAACACTTCTGATCAACATGTTCCTTAATGACCTTGTCTGCATCTACATTCTAGGATGTGATGGCATCGGTGAGTGCTAGTAATTGATCAAGTATAAGTGCACTTTGATCAATTTTGGTGTCAGGTACAATCTGCAATAGTATTTCTTTGGTTGTATCCAATACTTGGGAGTTCTTGTGCTCCTTCTTGAGCTTCTCTTGTATTGCCTTTATTTTACAAAGTTCTCCATACTTTGTAAGTGACTCTGGATCCAATGTTCTAGGATCATAGTCTAGTATGTCAATAATCTCATCTAATGTGACTGGATTTTTATTCTTCTTCTTCTTCTTCTTGGATATGGTGGTGGAAGTAGGGTTATGTAGAACTATAGCTAGTTCATGCTCTTTCTCTTGCTTTGGTGGTTGTGTAGGAGGTGTTGTGCCTTTTGTGTGCTTCTCGGTATTGACCTTTTGGTTGGTAGTGGACATCTCCACATAAACCTTTTCTGTATATGCAGCCTTTTCACCTTCCGTGTTCTTATTAGTGGCATCACCAAGTTTATCCTCTCCACTTGTTTCTTTCTTCTCTTCATTTGTGTCCTTTTGCTTCCCTTGATCGCCACCTATGTCCATTGATGTATTTGCATCAGGTTCAGGTGTCTTTTCCCTTTCCTCTGTAATGGTATTGATAGATTGTATCAATAATGGCATGTCACCTGGTATATTTACCTATGCTATATCCTTGGTATCCTTTTCCTGCTCGATGGCAGCAGTTACATCTTCATATTTCTTGGGATCATCATCAGAATCAATAAGTGTTATATCTTTGATTGTGACTTCTGCTGTGTCCCTTAATGATTGAAAAATACGAGGTACATAATCCATGGCCTTGCTTGCTTGTGTTGTCAACTTAACTAGATTGATGTCCTTGGTGTCATTTATGAAGATGTGCTCTGGGCTTGGTGTGGCCTCTATCTCTTCATAATGAGGAGTCTCAGTAAGGTATAATACCTTCTCGGGGCTTGAATCATCCTTAGGTGGATTGAATATTTCATTCCAAGTTTCATCGCTTTCTTTATCAAGCTCTATTAATCTGCCCTCTAGTACCTTGTATGATCTTATCTTAGCTGAAAATTTCTTTGAATGCTTCTTCATCATTTCATCAATTTATTCAACTTTTGACTCAGGTGGCATAATTGTGACTAGGGATCTTTCCCTTATGTATTTTTCTGTATGCAGTGCATAAGTCCACCTTGCAGATATTGTATCATTTAGCTCTTGTGGCATCATCTTATTAAATTATACAGTTACATATTTGAATGTAATCATTGCCTTGATGATGGATTCTTCAATCTTGGTTTTATCTCTAGGAGATAAGGTTAGCCATTTCCTTATCTTAGAATTTGATATGCTACCTGTCTTGATGATTGATGCAACAATCTCATCAATTGTCTTAGGAACTTTGTTCTTTCCAGGTTGGAGTGCTTGTTCACTCTCATTTTGTGTAGTGTCATCCTTTTCCTCTTTACCTCTAATGTATTTTCTTCTTTTCCTTAGTGTCTGTTTCCCAGTTTGAGGCTTTCTCTTATAAGTCCTCACTATTCCTTTCTTAACCAGTGGTGAGTCTGCATATTTTGAAGTCTGACTCCTAGTTCTTGATGCAACAGTTGTTCTTGGTTTCTTTACTGGTGGTGCATTAGATTCAGTAGATTTAGAATCACTCAATTTTTCATCTTCACAGATGGGTTACTGTCCCTCAGTGTCATCTTGTTTTTCTCATCCTTCAGTATTAACTGACAGTTTCTTCTCAAGTATCTTTACCATTTTAGTATTCTTTCTGTCGATCTTCTTCACTACTAGGCCTATTTTAATTCTGGCCTTAGATTCATAAGTGCCAAATATTGGTAATGATTTGTCCACTGCTTCATTCAATAATGCTTCAATATCATTTGTGGCATGATCAATGTTGATTTCACAATCAAGATGTTGTAACCATGCTGTCCTGGGTACATATGGTTGTATTAGTGTGGTGTTGGTATCCACTATGAAATATATATTATCTTTATACTGTTCCACCAATTGTTCATGTATCCTCATTCTTTTCTGCATTATGTCCTTGAAGGTAGTGAAGTATGCATCCATGACTGATGTAAAATTGTCCCCTAGTGACTTAATATATTTACTAATTTGCATAATTACTGGTCGGGTTGTGTCCCAATTAACATTATCGACATATGGGAAGAAATTATGGAAATAGAAAAATGTGCACATGAGGAGTGAACAAAAATTACATGAATTAGATTTTGTAGATATAATAGTCCTCATATTCTCCTCTAGTTGCTTCAGCAGAAGCTCGAATAAGTCCAGTTGTAATCCTTTCTTCACAATCTTATGGGCAATGTCCACTACTCTGCATGCTATGTTGTTTAATCAACTTTCTTGGAATGCATTGTATCCCAATACACATGCACCAAACTTCATCTTTGGATGGGTGATGGAGTTAACATTTAAACCTATGTCATCCCATAGTGCACCTATCATCTTTTCAATCTCGGGGTGAGAAAGATGTTTTAGAGCTTTGGCCTTGTCAGTTACTGGATAACCGGTTACTGCGTGAATCACATCCTTAGTGATTGGTTTCAGTTCATCCAACCATATTTTCCTGTCATGTACTCTACTAAGTACTATCTGAATCCACTCAATTTTAAACTCTTTTGGGAACATTAGGGAATTTGTTAACCATTTTACCTCTATGCGCTTGTGTTCATCTTTAATGTTTCCATATGTGTAAAGCTTCTTGTAAGCTTCTTCAACTTCAAGATCTCTGATATCTACAATCTTGTAGTGGATATATGTGATAAACCATAACTGATTGAATGTTCAAAGATGTTAAGTTGATGATCACCAAGCTACAAAAAGTTAATGCAAGACATTAAATCAGTTAATGTATTATATTGTCATTGATGTCAACTTGATATAATCTGATTGGTTATATACAAAGTGTCAAAGACTTCAAAGAAATAGAGAGATAAAGGTTATGCTATCAGTAATGCATAAAAGTCTATTATGCACTAAGTGACAACAAACATCGACGAGCAGTGCACCTCGACGAATAGAGAACCCCAAGAGAAAATTCACAGTGTTACCCAAACAATAAACCTGAGCAAGAATTACTCACAAGCATAATCATAGTGTTACCCGACGGATAGACAACCCCGACGGATAGAGATGACTGAGGACAACTGAATTTTAGACCAAAGCTAACAAGGAGTTAAACACCAAAAAGAACTGAAGTTTATAAATGACAAAAGCCTTAGTTGGCAAGAGCTAAAGAAGGAGTTAACTAGTTGATAAACATTTTTTTCATTGAAAAGTTTAAAAGCCAGAGATAAGCTAGGGTTTTAAATTTGTTTTATTCCAGTTGTCAAAGAGAAATCTACGGGATAAAACTGAAGTAAAGGTTTAAAGAAAGAAAGGCGAGAATTGTAGATCACGCTAAGAAAAAGAAAGTCAAGGACTTAGAAATGGTCAAATCATGTCTATAAAGAGACAAGCTAATTCATTATGAATTAGGGGAGTATGAATTGAAGAGGATGTTGAAGAGAAAATGATGAAGAAAGAAGTCTTCATATAGTACTGATCAATCAAGATGAAGAACAAAGATAATATTTCTATGAACACCGAGAAATATAGAAGCACATCATCACTGAGTAGAAAGAAGTGGAGAAAAGTTATTGAAAGGAGAGATTGTTCAGAAAGGTATTATGAGCTTACAATAGATCTAAATATTTGCAAGTCTAAGTTGTATGTATGAAGAGATCATATACTATTTCAGTTTAACCATTGAATCAAAGAATTCTCTTAACCGAGCAGGATCTAAACAAATCCTTTAAATATTGAGATACATCCCAAGGAGTATCAAAAGGTTAATTAATAAAGAAAGCATCTAGTGAAATGGCAGATATCAAGTGATTAACTATTAGTGATAAATCCTCTAACAAGGTCGCACTTAAGAGTGTGTTTATAACCTTTAATAGGGTTGGCTCTTCATCGAGCTCACTTCAAAAGAGTGAAAAATTTGGGTTACCAGTCCAATTAGTTTTTCCCTTAATAGGGTTTCCACGTTAAAAATCCATGTGGCAAATGTGTTTATGAGTAATTTATTTCATGCTTTTCGTTACACATTACTAAAAAATGATTGATTGGTAAACACCAAGTTATTTACTGTATTTTGGTAAATGATAGACTATTAATATTATTTTGATAAACAGTAAGAATAAGGTTTAACAGTGAACTCTGAACAGTATTTATTTGATAAGATTATTTCAAGGCATACTTCTTGTAGGACTGAAGATAACTAGAGGCTTATAATTGTGGTACTAAGTTTTTTGGGTTGATTTATTGGAATATTTTTTAGGCCACTGATTCACCCCCCCTCTTAGTTATTCTACTAATTGGTAGCAAAGATTGTGTGCTTATAAGGAAGGTTTCAAGACCTAAGAAAAAGATCACAAGATGAGAAAACGAGATGTGCCCAAGTTGAACAAAGACAACTTTGCATGATGGAAAAGAAGGATAAGACTCCACCTATCAGGTATTGGAAATGATGTTACTCAATACTTAGATATTGAATATGTGTTATATATAGGACCTCACACTCTTGATCAATTGAGAGAAAAGCATGAGCATTATTCCATGATGATAGTTGCTTCCTCACTCTCTGATGCTAAATTTAAAGATGTCAAAAATTGCACCTCTGCAAAGAAAATGTGGGACAAATTGAAGTGGGTACATGGAGGAGATGATAATGTACTAAGAGCTAAGGTAGAAATCCTAAGAGGGTGGTTTGATGACCTAAGAATGAAAGAAGGAGAAAATATCACTCAGTATAGTTGTAGAATAAAAGAGGTAGTCAATGCTATATGAGGAGTTGGAGGTGTACTTGAAGAAGAAATGGTGGTAAGTAAAATCCTAAGAACCTTATTGCTTGTATATGCTATTAGAGTATATGCTATACAAGAAATGAGAGAAGTAGAAAACAATAATGTCACTCTAGATAGTTTGGTTGGTAGACTGATTTCATTTGAGATGAATAAATTTGATAATAGTGTCTTCCCATCTATTGAGTCTGCATTCAAATCTTCTTTGAAAATAATAAGTCAAGTCATAAACACACTATGAGGAATGATAGTGAAAGTGATATTAATGACCAAGATCTGGATGAGATTGAAGCACTAATGGATAAAATATTGCAGAGAGGCAAAGGTAGATACAAAGGAAAATTACCATTTGTTTTTTTTAATTGTAAAGAGATTGGACACTTTGCTGCTAGATGTCTTAACAAAAGAAAAGATGGTAGAAGTAATGAAAAATCATATGAAAAGAAGTTTAATAGAAGTGACAACAAAGATTACTAAAGAAATTGACAATCTAACAAAAGAGATACTCAAGACTACAAGGACAAAGGGAAGAAATCTTGTTACCTTTCTGAGAACAGAGCTGGAGATACTGACACCAAATGTGATGAAGATATTGAGATGGTATTTGTAGCAATGAAGGATGATTCAGACGAAGAGGAAAGGTATTTTGAGACTGCACTCATATCTAAGGTTAGTAAGAATGATTTCTAGATTATAGATAGTGGTTGAAAACACCACATGACTGGTGATAAACAAAAGTTTGAAACTTTTAAGTATTATAATGGTGGATCAGTAAGAATGGGCAATGACTCACCTTGTCTAGTTGAAGGTAAAGGAACCATAATGTTGAATAACCTGATCAAATGTGAAAATGAATATTAGGTAAAAGGACTTAAGTATAATCTATTGAGTGTTTCACAGCTGAATAAAATAGGTCACCAAGTAGCATTTGAGAATAAGAATGCAAAGATCTTCAATGAATTAGGAAGGTTGATCAGAACTGGTGAACAAAAAAAAGGTAACCTATTCTATCTTGATGATATAAACACCACTTGTTTAATGTCTAGAAAGGAAGACATATGGTTGTGGCATAAGAGATTATGTCATGTGAATTTTGACAACATGGTTAAGATAAGAAATAAAAGAAAAGTAAGAGGCTTACCGAGCATGTCAAAGCCCGACCATATCATGTGCAAGAATTGTCAAAAAGGTAAAATGACAAAGTCTAGTTTCAAGAGAAAAACCCATACATCTAATGCTATTCTATAATTAGTCCATACTAATCTATGTGGAACCATGACAACAAAGAGTTACTATGGTGATAGATATATCATTATCTTTGTTCATGATTACTCTAGAATGATGACAGTTATGTTCTTAAAAGAAAAATCAGAAGCATTCAAGATGTTTAAATAGTACAAAGTTATGGTCGAAAAAAAGTGGCAAGGAATTGAAATGCTTAAGATCAGATAGAGGAGGAGAATTTGTTTATGATTAATTCACTAACTTTTGCAATGAGAATGGAATTAAAAGACAAGTTTCTGTACCAAGAACACCACAAAAAATGGGATTGCTGAAAGAAGAAACAAATCCATTAGTGATTGTGCAAGAACAATGATGATTGAGAAAAGCATCACTCAAAAATTCTGGAGGGAAGATGTCAGTACTGCTGTCTACACATTGAACAGAGTTCAATTGAAGAAAGACACCAAAAAGACACCCTATGAGCTATGGTATGGATACACACCCAATGTAAGTTACTTCAAAATTTTTGGAAGTTAATATTATATTTTGAAAGATGATAGAAATGGAAAGCTTGAATCCAAAAGTTAAGAAGGAATCTTTATAGAATATTCTACCAAGAGCAAGGCTTATAAATGTCTTAACAAGTCCTCTAACAAGATCATTGAAAGTGAAAATGTCAGAATAGATGAATATATAGAGAAAAATGATGAGGCAAGTAGAAAAGAACCAGAATATTACAACAGGTTTGTTTACAATGAAGAACCTGACACTCTTCCTGAGCAATTGTGTATCACTCCCGAGCAATGGAACAATGCACCCGAGCATCAGGCTGCAAATACTAAAAATCAGGAAATTGCTCAAAATGATATTCTGAGTGATGGAGATAAGAATGAAGGTGAAGATGATGATTAGAATGATGAACAAAGAAATGAACCAATACTTGCCAAGATTGTTAGAAGACATCATCCACAAAACCAGATCATAGGAGACAAGAAGGCTAGAATGAGAACAAGAAGTAAGTCACTAAACACTAGATGCTTAATTTGTGATTTTGAGCCTAAATATGTTAATACTACACTTGAAAATGAAGAATAGGTCAGTGCTATGAATGAAGAGATAGAAAATATTGAGAAGAATAGAACATGGACATTAGTACCGAGACCAGATGACAAGAATGTCATCCATACCAAATGGATATTCAGAAATAAGATGAATGAAAATGGAGAAGTCACAAGGAAAAAAGAAAGGTTAGTATGCAAGGGGTATGCACAAGAAGAAGGTATTGATAATGGAGAAAACTTTGCACCCATTGCTTGATTAGAAGGAGTAAGAATTTTAGTTTCTTACAGTGCACTTAAAGGATTCAAGGTATACCAAATGGATGTCAAATCTGCATTCGTAAATGAAATACTAGAAGAAGAGGTATACATTGAATAAATAGAATGGTTTTTTTATCCTAACAAGAGAAACATGGTTTTTAGACTACACAAATCCTTATATGAATTGAAACAAGCACCTAGAGCCTGGTATGAAAGACTTCACTCCTATCTCATAAGCATTGGATTTGTAAGAACAAGTGAAAATAGCAATCTATATTTAAAAGAAGATACTGATGATAATACTTTGATTACTAAAATATTTGTTGATGATATCATATTTGGGGGTAATGATATGTTATGTAAATATTTTGCTAATGAAATGAGCAAAGAGTTTTAGATGTCAATGTTTGGGGAGATCAAATTATTTCTTGGTCTACAGATTCTTCAACAAGATGTAGGCATATATATCACTCAATCCAAATACATCAAGGAAGTGCTAAAGATATTCAAGATGGAAGATTCCAAACGAGTTGGAACACCTATGGAAACTAGATGTAAGCTGACAAAGGAAGATAAGTCAAATGAGGTAAATTAGACCTTATATAGATCAATGATTTTAAAACTAATGGATGTTGTTCATGCTAGACCAAATATAGCACATGCAGTTGGAATAGTTGCAAGATTATCTACTAATCCAAAATAATCACACATGACTGCTGTCAAAAGAATTCTGAGATATCTAAAGAATACCAAGGACTATGGTTTATGGTACAAAATAGAAGACAAATTTGAGCTTCAAGTGTATATAGATGTTGATTGGGTTGGAAACATAGATGATAGAAAGAGCACAACTGGATGAGCATTCTTCATGGGTGACAGACTTGTCACATGGATTAGTAAGAAGCAAGGATGCATCTCACAATCTACTGCAGAAGCAAAATATGTGGTTGCTACTGCAAACTACTCTAATATTGCATGGATCAACAACTACTAGAAGGTATGAATATGAAGATTCTTGAACCAATGATTATCTATTGTGATAATACCAGTGCAATAAAAATTTCAAATAATCTAGTCATGCATGCTAAGAATAAGCATATTTCAATCAAGTATCATTACTTAAGAGAACAAGTACAAGTGAAAGAGGTGATACTAGAATATGTTCAATCCAAGGAACAATTATCTAAAATATTCACCAAGTCATTGCCTAAAGATACATTTGAGTACCTAAGAAAGAGACTAGGGGTCCGACCCTTGTCTATTGGTCAGTAAGCTGAATAGGAGGCTGCATCATCCTACACACAATCAAAAGATCATTCATGTTGATGCAAGCAAAGAGATGGAATGAAAAAATACATCAGTACAGAGAAAGGTACATATCTACACCAAACACCAGAGTCATTGTAATGCTGATGGAAAGG
This sequence comes from Thuja plicata, assembly GCA_018584345.1. NCBI lineage: Eukaryota > Viridiplantae > Streptophyta > Pinopsida > Cupressales > Cupressaceae > Thuja > Thuja plicata. The sequence continues at coordinate 1,861,556 of MU225369.1, forward strand.
GAAATTCAAGGAATATATTAAGTATAGTGATATGACTTTGGCATTGTTGTCAAAGGGAGAGAATATCAAAGATGGGAGAGATGTAAAGAGATGTAACCTGTAAGGGAGAGAATATCCAAAGGGAGAGATTACATATGAAATATCCAGCATGATTATCCTATGGGAGAGATGAATTAATGGAGAGAAGTATTCTATATTGTTGTCAAAGGAAAAAGAGATGATCAAGGAGAGGAATAATCAAAGGGAGAGAAAACATCAAAGAAGAGCTTCTACATCAAAGGGAGAGACAAAATCAAAAGATTGATACATCTATCTAGTGAAGGGAATAAAGATTGAAGAGAGTACTCTGTAGGAAATAATTTAATCTATATGAGCCTACCGAGAGCCATACATTTGTATTGGTTATAGAACAATAAGTTTTGTAGATTGATGAACTACAACTGATATATTTCATATTGTATTAGTAGTAATGCAGTGTGTTTGTAAGGCCCACCCCATTTCCACCTTTCCCTCGACACTTCGATGTCGAAGGATTAAGGGGTGTTGTAGTATCTGGATGATTGGTAAATCTCTAATAGATTTGTACCTCGGGATAGAACTATCTATT
>MU225369.1:1866754-1890313 GCA_018584345.1 Thuja plicata
TTTCCATAAATGGACTACACAATTATAGAACCATATTGGCTTGATATGTACCCTTTTGGGATACGGTTAACCTATTTTTAGAATGACGTAAACTGTAACATTCTATTCCTCCTAGATAACCTATAAGATTTTTAAATTGATGATCGACGATATTGATCGAGAAGATGATCAACGATCTTCTTCGATTATATCGATATCATCTAGCATCATATGGTTTCAACATTGTTGAGGTTGATCGCCCGAGTCTTTTGTGACCACGTCATTGAATCCTCTTTCCCGCAACTTCAACGTGGAACTTTTTCACTTTAAAAAAAAAAATTTGTTGGTTGTGTTTTGACCCGAACTTTTGGGCATCACAGTGTTTCCATCAATGCCAAAGGGAGAGATTGATAAACCATAACTAATTGAATGTTTGAAGATGTTAAGTTGATGATCACCAAGCCATAGAAAGTTAATGCAAGACATTAAATTAGTTAATGTATTATATTTTCATTGATGTAAACTTGATATAATATGATTGGTTATATACAAAGTGTCAAAGAATTCAAAGAACTAGAGATATAAAGGTTATGCTATCAGTAATGCATAAAAGTTCAGTATGCACTAAGTGACAACAAACACTACTAAGAAGTGCACCCCAATGGATAGAGAACCTTGAGAGAAAAGTCACAGTGTTATCCCATGAGAAAGAAACCCGAGAAAGCATTATCGACAAGAAAAATCACAGTGTTACCCGACAAATAGACAACCCCGACGGACAGAGATGACTGAGGACAACTGAAGTCTAGACCGAAGCTAACAAGGAGTTAAACACCAAAAATACCTGAAGTTCAGAAATGACAAAAGAATTAGCTGGAAAGAGGTAAAGAAGGAGTTAACTAGTTGATAAACATTTTTTTCATAGACAAGTTTAAAAGTCAGAGATAAGCTAGAGTTTTAAAGCTGTTTTATTCCAGTTGTCAAAGAGAAATCTACAAGATAAAATTGAAGTAAAGTTTTAAAGCAAGAAAGGCAAGAATTGTAGATCACACCAAGAACAAGAAAGTCAAGGACTTAGAAATGGTGAAATCATGTCTATAAAGAGATAAGCTAATTCATTATGAATTAGGGGAGTGAATTGAAGAGGATGCTGAAGAGAAAATGATGAAGAAAGAAGTCTTCATACAATACTGATCAATCAAGTTGAAGAACATAACTAATATTTCTGTGGACACCGAGCAACATAGAAGCACATCATCACCAAGAAGAAAGAAGTGGAGAAAAGGTATTGAATGGAGACATTGATCAGAAAGGCATTTTGAGCTTACAATATATCTGAAAATTTGTAAGTCTAAGCTGTATGTATGAACAGATCATATATTGTTTCAGTTTAACCAATGAATCAGAGAAGTCTCTTAACTAAGAATGATCTAAACAAATCCTTTATATATTGAGAAGAGTGAAAATTTTGGGTTACCGATCGCAAGTGTTTTTTCCCTTTACAAGGTTTCCACGTTAAAAATCCATGTGTCAAATGTGTTTATGAGTCATTTATTTCATGTTTTCTTTACACATTACTAAAACAAGATTGATCAGTAAACACTAAGTTATTTACTGTATTTTGGTAAATGACAGATTGCTAATTGGTAAACAGTAAGAATAAGGTTTAACAATGAACTCCGAGCAGTAGTTACTTGATAAGATTATTTCAAGGCATACATATTGTAGGACTGAAGATAAATAGAGGCTTATAATTGTGGTACTAAGTTTTTTGGGTTGATTTATTGGAATATTTTTGAGGCCACTGATTCACCCCCCATCTCAGTTATTCTAAAAATATGCTTGGACATCCTCGACTAGCAAAAACCTAGGTTGTATGCTCAAGAACTCTCCTTGGTTATCAGGTTGTGAAGCAACCTCAGGACATAATTTTTACTTGGGTTCATAGGTAGATTTATTGATTAGGTTGACATTCTTGTCCTTTGCATTCTTGATCTTGGTGACTTGTGATGTAGTTGCCATGTTTCTGTGAAATTAGGGCTTTCTCCGTAAATGATCTGTTTGCTCAGTAAGTCTTAGATACTCACTTGATCTTAGCTGTAGATGCTAAGAATCTATTAGAGTAGCCATGAATGTGCTTGTGAATCTCTCTGCAATCTGGTAGCTCCTTGGTCTCTCTTCTTTGCTCTGTTCTTTGCTCTTAAATGCTTGTGAATGAATGAGATTTTTGTCACCCTTTTATAGATGATGCCCTAAATGGTACAATAAATGCTTTACCTACTTCTTGGTGGTTGAAGATGGAGTTGATTGGTCATCATGCAAACTTTTTGGCTTGATGAGTATACCCTGCTTAGGGTAAGTGACAAATCAGTTGCACTTTCCACATATTCATCGATGATGCTCGGTATGTAGCAAAGACTTAATTTTCTTTTACATGATTGCCGATGATTCTCAGTTTACACTAACAAATTAGATTTTATATGTACATCGATGATCTTTGATATGTATTAACTAACGAGATTGGATTCACAAAATCATAACAAGTAATACCGTAGTGCATCTCCATTCATGCTAATTTGACATATTATCAATGTATATTGGAACTGATATAAAATATAACTTTGTATAGTGCAGTTCCAAACTTACTTATTTTGCTTAGGTGGGGGTGGTGATATCACCAGATCCATTGGATGAGGTGTCACCAATTGCAGTGCTTGGTCCAGCATCATCTTTGCTTGTAGCTTTCCTCTACATTTGATTTCTCATTCTCATGATATCTTCAATGGTATTTCCATTAGAAATATTTCTTGGCTCTGTCACTCGGTCTCTGCAGTCCTTGCTAGATGACCGACCTTATGACAGTGTAAGCATGCCATTCCAACGTTAGTCCAGTTCCTTGACCTTTGTATCCATTTCTTCATGCAGTTTGAATCTATGTTTCCATATCTACCACATGTTGTATAATTTACCCATGTGTTGTAATCCCAAACATATTATTTATCGACGCTTCTTGGTTGATAAGCATTTTCTTGTTCTTTTGGCTTCCATGCTTTTTTTTGTATTCAAGAGATGTGTGGCCATGCATCCTGCAAGTGGAACAACAATTTTCCATGCAGGATTCCTTCTTTGGTTGTTTCACCTTAGATCTACATTCATGTGCTTTATGTCCATGCTTGTTATAGTTATAACAATTTCCTATGAATGTAGAAGTAGATTTACGAATACCTCTAGCTTTTCTCCTGCAAACAATTGATGTGTGGCCTGGTTTTCCACAGTGATTGCATGACTACTTCTTTGGTCTTGGATTTGTGTAGACATATTTTTTATTAGATTGGTTTGATGATTCTCCATGCTTAGTATACCCTAGACCAGTATTGTTGATGACTCTTATTTGTCCATTCAAAAAATCATCCATTGTTTTTGTGCTTTCTTCAGCTTTCTTGATCATATCGTTGTGCTATTGCTGAATCCTTACTTCATGCTTCAGTCTCTCATTTTCTTCTCTTAGCTCACCAATAGCTTCCAATTTTCCATTGAGTTCTATGTTCACTCGGTTGGCCTCATGAATCATAAGAAATATTTGATTGGTGATCTCATGATGATGTTCAGTAAGTCATTGTATTTTAGTCTCTCTCTTGTAGCATTTCAGTGATCTTCCTCCTATCATCAATTGCTAATGTTCTTTCTTGTTCAGCTTGTCTAGAATTATTCATAACATCAATCATCCTTACCATCTGTGTCTCTTGACCAATTTGCAGTACCTTTACTTGGTCTTGTAGATGTTGATTGATTTCATTTAGACTTGTAATTATTCCTTCAGATGTGTCTGATGTATTGCTAGATGTAGATCCTGACGACTCAAACAAATCATGTATCTCTTCTTCATGATAGTCTGTTTCATTGCAGCAAGATGCCATAAATTCTCTTTCATCCTATAGCTCTCTCATCTTGATTCTCTCTTCTTTGTATTGCTCATAGAAGATATGTATCTGTAACTTATCATTCTCAATATTCTTTTCAAGCTTATACCTTTCTATTGTATGATCTTTTCTCTCAAGTGATTTAAACTTTTCCAAATAAGAGATCTAGCTCTTATACCAATTGTTGGAATAATAGAATGGTGTGTACTAAGAGGGGAGGAGTGAATCAGTACCCTTAAAACTTTTTTTTATCAATTAACCCTTAATACTTTGTTGTTGCATTACTGACCATTGAATCTTTTCTACCTTATGCATGTAATATCAAAACATAAACTTAATTGCATGTAAACATTCATGAAATGTTAATACACATGACACAAGAATTGGCAGCGCAAAAAACCCCTGTTAGAAGGTAAAAACTACGGTGGGGATGAAACCCACAAAGCTTCACTATCTGCAGAATGGAAGGTGCCAGTTAAGGATACAAGTATGATCACTTCTGATGATCTTCCCTGTTAGGAGTAACATTTGAGACTTGTTAAGGTCTACTCTGTTAAGAGATTTATCATCACTGTTAAGTGTGCACTCGGTTAAGAGATTTAAAAAAAGACTATTAAGTCCACCTTCCTTAAAGGATTTCTTCTATTTGCTACAATTGTTAGAGAGTAGTAAAAAAAATACTTGTTGAACTGATAGTATGCAATCCTCAATTGCTGAATACAAATCCTTTAAGTTCACAATGTATATGTATCACCTATAGTGATTGATTAATACCTCTATTATGCTCAGTAGCCTTGAATCTTGTTCTTCATAACTGAATTCTATCTTTTGTGTCCTTCTGCATAAAATTGTCTATCTAATCCGTTAGATGTTTGGTGTGGCCACTACAATCATCATTGTCTGATTAATTACTACATCTATTTATACAATGTATTGACCTATTTTAGGTTTTACACTTTACAATAAAAACTCTATGATCAAAGGTTTACAACTTGACCTTGATCTCCTAGTTTGCATGTTTTCAATCAGTTAGACTGAATAAAACAATTACATATGCTTTACTTGTCCCTCAAGAAATGGTTTCAAAGAGAATCATAAAGCTAAATATAAAACTCAAGTGTTTTATCTAACGTGTAACTCAAATTCATATTTCTTGGAAATAAAATTATCGCTCGATAGACTTGTGCTTGGGTTGCTCTGTAGTCTTTTCTCAGTGATGTATTTGAACTGTCTGTCAGTTTATACTGTAAACTATGTTCTCAGTTTACACTGTAAACTATATGTCTGTGATAGTACACTTAATATTTTCGGTGACCTCTATGAACTATTGTGCTGGGTTGCACTATAAACCTGTCTTTCGGTGGTCATGTTACCGATGGCTCAAAAACTATTTCCTTTGTATACTAATGACAAAATATGATCATCAATAACCTAAGGTTTATTTGGAAATGTTTTGTGATTTTAGGAATTAATTAATTAATCAAGTGCAATGATAGATTAGGACCTAGGGTTTAGGTCAAATTAGATTGATGATGTTGAATTATCTTTAGGGTTAGGACTTAGGATGATCAAGATTAGGGTTATCTTGACGAGAGATTGAGATTGGGGATCTAGGGTTTAGGTGACCATTTTTAGGTCATTACAAATATAAGAGTGCTGAGAGAATGTAATGAGTTAATGGATGATCATTGGACTTGGTGGTTCTGACTAATAGTTTTGTGCAAAATTTGCAATAAGGACAACATACATGAAAGTTAAAGGATATGTTGGTACTCATGACATTAATATGTTAGAATCTATGATAATAACACATGTTGAATTGAGGAAAAGGAAAAATTGATTTAAGTTGCCAAAGGGTATGAGTCATGATTATAGTAATGGCTTGTAGCATTGGTAAATTGTATGGTTGATGGCCTAACAATGAATGAAGGATAGTTGGTATTTGATTGTGTGGCGGATTTCCTTGACAAAGTTGATGATTTTTTGGTATCCTAAATGGTGATGGGATGTTAATAGTATTGTGTTAATGGATATATGGGACCTACTATTTTTAGATGCCTCTTATGAATATTGAATAAGATTGAAATGAAGCTTGGATTAGTATGATCCTAGAGAGTTGACAAGTTTTCCATGATGCTCTACATCATGATGGGCTATGATTATTTGACACTTATTTTGTCTTTAGTTACACCTTTAATATAGATTAAGGTTATTTATATAGTTCTTTCCTAACTTTTTATATCTTGGTTGTGAAAAATAAAGAGAATTCCTCCAAAGAGAGAGTGGGTGTTTATGCTTAAGGCACACAAGGTAATAATATAGAAACCTTTGTTTATGTTGTGTTGTCTATAGATGGTATACTCTATTTATTAATGCAATAAGAATTTAAATCTAGTTTTTATACCATGTTGGACAAGATCTTCTCAAAATAATCCTTTATTGTATGAGTTAAACATATGAGATCCCACAACATCTATTAATGGGGGTACATAATCTTTCCAAAAGATATTTTGTCTGTATTCTCTTAAAGACACCCTTCAAGTTAACATGCTCTTAAACCATTCTAGTTGGGTTTAGGTGAGTGAATTACTTGATGGCATCTTCTTCTTAAACCAAGTTTTTAAAGTATCTAAGACTCAATTGAATACACCCATATAGGTTGATCTTCAAGGTTTCCCAAATCTAGGAATGACTAAAAAATGGACCTTATTAATTTGGTTGGGGCTTCTTATTGTGTCTTCAATTATTCCTTTAAATCTTGAGAATACCTCTACTTACTAGTCTATTTCTAAGATTTCTTGGTAAATTTTATCTAGCACATTAAATGTTCATGTCAGAAGCTAGATAAGTTATATTTTTCTCATATTTTCTAGAGGGTTTGTATAGGTGGATCTCATTGTTGACCATAAATTGAGTTTGGAAATTCAAGGTAGGATTCCTCATTTCCTAGAAGATGAACATCAAATTGTATAATAATTTCATTTGGTGGAAATATCCTAATCATAAGATTAAAGGCTACCATCTTACAACTTGACCAACCTATAAGGCAATTTTTGAGATATCGTTGGCATATCTTAAGGATGAGTGTTGGAATGTTGTAAGAAGAAACCCTTGATTTTGTAACTTGAAAACTTCTCAAATCTACTGATTTGATTCCTTTAGCCAAGACCTAATAGTATGTGTGTAAATTTGACCTAATTTTTCTCTATCATTGGTGTATAAATTAATAAGAATATGAGAAAAAATACAATATTATGCAAATTGATATTACCCACAAAACATGATAGCATTTACATATGTGGGAAAACCTTATGGGTAAAAAAACCACCATCAAAGAGATCACAAGTTTGTATTAATCTCAATAAAATATAGATTACATAAATATACTTAGCTCCTTTCCTCAATATAAACCTTCTTTGAACATGGATCATAAAACCTCCATCCCAAGCTCTCAATATATAAGTTTAAGGAGAACCAAAAACTCATTACAAGACAATTCATGGGGTGAAGAATAGTCTTCAAATACTATGTAAAAAAATCTCACAATCCATTGTAAGAGAGTGGCCTCCAAAATATAATTTAGCTCCTCATATTAACATCTTTTACCATTATCATCATAGTTCATAGGCATAATTCCCAAGCACCCTCATCCAAAAACTAATTACACTTTACATCCATTAATAATGCAAGATGCTCCATTAACTCTCAAGTTTAATCTATTTAATATACTTATTTATATGATTACCCATCATACTAACATTTGTAATTCACCAAAAAATAATTAAATAATTACATGTCCCCACACTAATATGGTTGTCTCATTTTTTCCATTCCACATGTTAGGAACAAGGAAACACACACAACTGAGAGGGGAGGAGGGAACATTGGGGAGGGGGGTAATCAGTTGTGTCCCAAAAATTCCAAACTTTAATCAACTCACTATCCTCAATCTCAGATCTAAATGATAAACATGAATTCAAGATCACAACACATAAATAAATGCATAACACCAATATTTTTGACGTGGAAGCCCGGTTAAGAGAAAAACCACGGTGTTGATCAAACCCACAAGATCATGTACTTTGTTAAAAGTAGTATACCCAGTTAGGAGTATTACAAGGGGAATGAAAATGCATTTAGAAACACTACCTAGAGCTCACTACTCAAATACAATATGAGATAGAACCCAAATGAAGGCTCACTATGTTACAATAATCTTCGAGTACAAATCATAGTGGACAAACAATCCATAACTTTCAAACTGACTGATAACATCTCATTTATGCCAATACAGTTCCAATGAAGTACAATTCTATCTCAATTGGAGATTCCACTCATACCTCTTTTCACATCCACTCTCATACACCTTGCACACTCATTCACAATCACAAATTATTACATCTTTTATATACATTACATTAGTTTATCTCTACTAGGTTAGATAAGGACCTAATTACAAAATATTAATTCATTAAAGCTCAATACACAATGTGATCCATTGAATGTCAGATAATAAATAGAAATTATCAATATAAACATCCTCTAACACATTCCAGATCCATAAATCAAACCACAATCCTTCACAACACACTATGCCACCATGTCGGCCAAGAACAATAAGTACAATAATACATTTTATGAAAATCATCAAATCTGATCACATAATCCAATACAATCCAAAGACATGAGTAATACATGATCTAGAAACATCATAAAGTAACATGAAATGCCACAACATCAACATGAACAACTCTGTCTCAAAATTCACACTCATCTCTGCATTGTTAATCGAGATCACTAAACAACTTCTGTCACAAAACAAAAATAGCTTGCCAACATCCAAATCATGAACCACTCAAGATGATGACACAAATCCATGTCATAAACTCACCATGAGGTTAACAACCCAGAATATCACATAATCAATCCACATCGATCCAATAACTAAAACATTGTCTCTTACCGAGCAACCAAAATACTAGTCTTTGATAAATTGATAATAGCTCTCTCAAATCAATATGAAAACCTCTGGAAGTTGACATAGATCAACTATAGACATCCTTGAATCCATCTTTACCTTGGAAACTTATGATATTCAATACAATAGTTGTACCAAATTAATCTTCTCTCTGAACATCTTAGGAGCACACAGGAACACTTTCATCAATAGTAGGAATATATTGACATCAATCACAAAACATCAATGTCAACACATATATGCACATTCTTAAAAATCTACCTCTTTGGCATTGATGGAACCATATAATATGAAAAAACAAATTAATGCACAAAGAAAACATATCAATAGTACTTCCAACAATATCTACAATATATCCTTTAGAGTCTCTCTAACACTCTCCCTTAGCTAAAGCAAATTTCAATACTATTTTTCACATGACTATCTCTCCCCCTTTGACATCAGTGAAAAAGGCACATATATGCACTAACATAGAGGCCAAAAATATGACCAAACATCTCTCTAAACAACTAAATACCACATAAGACTAACTATTACCCCTAAGAAGTAGCCACCAAATACATCAATCCAGAATAATGATAATCTTTGTAAGTACACTGGACTAATGCAAATCAATGCATCTCTAGCTCTGATCAAGAGGGGCAATCACCACAAGCTTACCTCGGAGATAATCAAAATTATCCTTTGGCAAGGGCTCATGAAGATATATGCAATCTTCTCTTTTGTAGACATACACTCCAATCTATCATTTTTTCACTGACCTTGTCTCTCAAGAAATGATATTTGATATAAATATGCTTTGTCTTTCAATGCAACACGGGGTTATTTGAAATATTGATAGCACTTGAGTTGTCACAATAGATAGAAACAAACTCGTCAATACTTATTCTGATATCTTTCAACTATTGGAAATAATGGAATGGTGTACTGAGAGGGGAGGGGTGAATCATTACCTTCAAATTTTTTATCAATTAACCTTTATCCTTTTATGATCAATACATTGTATTACCATTCATATTTGCTATTCTATCTTTGTATATGTACCATCAATTCATAATTTAATAAGCATGTAAAACATTCATAGAAGCATTTATGAAATATATAGACACATGACACAAGATTTGGTAACGCAAAAAATCCCTTTTAGAAGGTAAAAACTGCAGTGGGGATGGCACCCACAAAAACTTCACTATCTTCAGATTAGAAGGGGCCGGTTAAGGCTTACAATTTGATCACTTCTGATGATCTAACCTATTAGGAGTATTATGTGGAGACTGTTTAAGGTCTACTATGTTAAGAGCTTTAACAACACTGTTTAGTGTGCACTCGGTTAAGAGATTTATAAAGGATTGTTAAATCCACCTTTCTTGAAAGGATTTCTTCTATTTTCTACACATCTATTTATACAATAGATTGACCTAATTTAGTTTCATGTATTACAAAGATAACTCTATGATCAAAGGTTTACAACTTGACCTTGATCTCCTAGTTTGCATGTTTTTAATCAGTTAGGCTAATTAAAACAATTACAATTATCTTTCTTGTCCCTCAAGAAATGGTTATAAATCAAATCAAAACTCTAAATATAAAACATAAGTTTTTTATTTAACATGGAAGTTAGATCCACATTTCTTAGGATGTAACTGACTTTCGATGTCTGATGCTCAAGTTTCTCTATTGTTAGTTATCGGTGTTCCTTCTATGAACTGTCTATCGGGTTCCCTATCTTTTTCGGGTTCCTCTCTTGTCTTCTCTTTTGTTTTACACTGTAATATGCTCATCGGGTTCCACTTCATCTTTTTTGGGTTGCACTTGCAAACTATGTCATCAGTTTACACAATGATATGTTTTTTCGGGTTTCTCTATGCTTAGCACTTTCAGTACCTTTGTTATATGTACTTTTGGTTTGTACTGAAAGTCTATCTTTCAGTGTAGGTGTTTACCGATGGTTCATAACCTATTTTCCGTTTGCATACTAATGGCAAAAATAATGTCTTCAATCTCCTCCTTTGACATTAGTATCAAAAACTGATATCATGTGAAAAATACTAAACTGTGTAGTATGTACACCATGTGTTTACTTTGTCATTTATGACCCCCCTATGTATATGTTGGTATAGTATAAGTATATACATGTATAATTGCCTTTATTCTATACCCCCTTTTCACCTTATCTTTATATCATTTTACCCTTTTGTATCATATCATTCTTTCCCTTTTTACTACTGTACATATCATTTTCCCCTTGTGATATATGTATTGTACATATCATTTCCCCCCTTTTTGATAGTAAGGGAAAAGGTGTATACTTACAACTTATAAAAAATATGGGAATAGGAATTATTCATGCCTTCGATAAGCTTCTCCCATTTTTCCTTTAGGTGTTCAAGAGCCATTTACTCCAATGTGATTCAGGCATGCATATCATAGATGTTGTCTGCTACAGACATCTCTGGGGTGGGAATTATCTATCTTGCCGAAGTCATGTGCTGTTGCAGAAGTGTAAGATTTGGTAATAGTAGAGCCTGTAGCCTGGTAACCTCATCTCTAAACTTGGTTTCTACCTCTAGAATTTCCTTTCACAACCTTCTAGATTTCATAATTTTATCCAAATGCATCTTGATTGCATTGTCATTTGTGGTTAGACCTTGTGAACTTGCATTTAGATTAGAATCTATCTTTGAAATCTTATCACTATTTTCCTTAGTGATTTTCTCTAAAGTGCACAACTTTTGTATTAAGGTAATAGCTTCAAAAATTATTCGATCTAATTCATTTGCAAGTTCTGAGAGCTTTACCTTGTTGAATGGCACTTCTTGGCTGATCTTTTCTGTTAATTTGTATTGATATTTTTGTTCTTCTCATTCCTCAATGGCTTGATCTGCATCCAAATTTTGAGATGTTATTGCCTCGGTTAGAATGACAAGTTGATCCATAATGGGGGCATTTTGACCAATGTCTATGTAAGGAACTATTCATGTCAATATATCCATGGTAGTTCTAACACTAGGGATTCTTTGTGCTCTTTCCTTAGCTTTCTTGCATAGCTTTCCTTTGACATATTTCTCCATAATTTTAAGAGATTCAAAATCTAATGTGGAAGGGTCACACTTCGGTATCTCAATGATTTCATCAAGTGTTACCTTCAGCTTTTAATTCTTTGTCTTCTTCTTCTTGGATGTTGAGTGGGAGGCAATTGAATGTACTACTAAAGCAAGATCCTTTTCTTTGTCAGATGTGCTAGATGAAGGCTTTGGTGGTGTTGTACCTTTTTCTTGCTGCTTGAGGTTTGCCTTTTGGTTGTGTGTGGATGTCTCCACATAAACCTTCATTGTAGTTGTAGCATCTCCTTTGGTGTCCTTAAGAGTATCTTCATGTTTCTTCTCTTCTTCACCTTTTTCTTGCTGACCTTCATCTTTTCCTTGTTGTGGTCCATCTATGACACTTGTGTCAGTAGTTTCATCTTTCTGCTTTTCTTTAGTTATGTTCTTCTCATCATATGTATCTTTTTGTTCATCATTACCCTTGTCTTTAGGTATGATGAAATCATGCTTGGGTTAGTTGTCCTTTTGTGAGATTATGTTAATAGCTTGTATTAACAGTGGCATTTTTCCTGGTGTGTCTACTTGTGCAGCATCGATAGTTGTGTCTTGTTCTTCAGTTTGGGCTGGGACAATACTGACATCTTCATCTTTTTGTACCTCATCTACAGGATCTACTCTGATAATATCAATGATGGTATTATCGAGCCATGTTTCATCTGCAGTGTCCATATCCTTGTTACCTGCTGTGTTCAATGTTGCTTCATTTATATCCTCATCATCAGTTATAGTAATGTGATTTGGGCTCGATTTAGACTGATCTTTAGAATTGAGTGGCTTTTCAGTAAGAGCTCATTGTGGCTCGGGCTTGAATCCCTTTTAGATACATTAATTATCTTTCTCCATTTATCCTCACTTTTTCTATCAAGTTCGATAAGATGTCCCTTTAGCACCTCATAGGATCTTAGCTTTGGGGAGAACTTGTTGGAATGTTTCTCCATCATTTCTTGTATCTCTTCCATCTTAGATTCACGTGGCATAATTGAAACTAGGGCTCTTTCCCTTATTTGTTTCTCTTCTTTTAAAGCATATTTTCACCTAGCTAACAATCTATCCATAAGTTCTTTTGGAATTTTATCTTCAAATTGAATTGGTATATATTTAAATATACACATCATTGTGATGATGCCTTCTTTTAACATGTTATGGTCCTCAGGGTCTAGAGTTAGCCATTTCCTAATCTTGGGGTCACTTATTGATCCTAACTTGATCATTGATGCACATACCTCATCAATTGCAGTAGACATCTTATTATTAATAGGTTGTTCATCCTGTTTAGTGTCTTCTAAATATTCTTTGGTCCTGATTAGCGTTCTTGTTTTTTTTGGGCCCTTTTTTCCTGTTTGAGGCTTCCTTTTATAGGTCCTTACTTGACCTTTCTTGATCGGTGAAGGACTTGCATCCTTTTCTGTCTGACTTTTGGTCCTGGATGCAGTAGTATTCTTAGGTTTCTTTGGTGGTGGTGGTGGTGGTACATCAGACTCTATGGACTGTGAGGCACTCACCTTCTCAGCTTCACCGATGGGTGACTGACCCTCAGTTTCTTCTATCTTTTCTGTTTCCTCTTCATTTATTGATAGATTTTTCTTCAATGTCTTAACCATTTTATCTTTCTTTCTATCAATATTTTTCATAACTAATCCCATTTTAATCCTTTCCTTGGATTCCTCATAAGTTCCAAACTTAGGTTGTGATTTGTCCAATGGTTCATTAATTAATGCTTCAATGGCATTGGTTTCTTGATCTATGTTAACCTCATAGTCAAGTGGTGCTAGCCATGTTGTCCTTAGTACAACTGGCTTGATGTAGGTGTAGTCAATGTCCACCATAAGACAAATTTTAGTCTTGTACTTTTCTACCATTTGTTCTGATATCCTTACTCTCTTCTGCATTCTTTCTTTGAATCCAGCAAAGTATTCATCCATGACTTATTTAAAATTATCTCCTAGTGATTTATTGAACTCACTAATCTGTGTGGTCATTGATAAGGTAGTGTCCCATTTGACATTGCCTATAAATGGGAAGGATTCTTGAAAATAGAAAAATATGCTCATGATGAGTGAACCAAACTTACATGAGTTAGACTTTGCAATCCTTAATGTCTTCATGTTCTCATCTAATTGCCTTAGCATAAGTTTTGATAGATCTAATTGCAGTCCCTTCTTGACAATTTTGTATGCTGTATCCACCACTCCGAATGCAATACTGTTCATCCTACTATCCTGAAAGAACTTGTATCCTAAGAAAAGTGCTCCAAATTTCATTTCATCATTATTGATGGTGGATACCTTTAATCCTCTTCCATCCCATGCTGCTCATGTGTTCTTTTCAATGTCAACTTTAGGAGGGTGCTTTAGTGCCTTTACTTTATCGGTTATTGGATAATCGGTAACATCGTGTATAACATCCCTGTTATTGATTTTGGCTCATCTAGCCATATCTTTCGGTCATGTACTCTACTCAGTACTAACCAAATCCATTTGGTCTTGAATTCCTTCAAGAACAATAGGCATGTATGATCTATTTCAATTCAATATGCTTATGTTCTTCTTTGATTGTTCCATCATCATTGCAAAGCTTTTTTTAAGCTTTCTCAACTTCCAAGTCTCCTATTTCTGCAATCTTACAGTGTATAGATGCTCTAACATCTTCAATGAACAAAACCCTAGCTGGTATACTGGAGAATGCACCAGCGTTATTGGGTTGTGAAGCAACCTCAGGATAGATCTTGTAATGAGGTTCTTCACAAGTGGAATTCTCGATTAGATTGACCTTGTTCTTCTTTTCATTCTTGATCTTGGAGGTTCTTGAAGTAGTTGCCATCATTTCAGAATTTAGGGCTTTTTCTCGTAAAAGAAATCAGAGTTCTTGGTGAATTCTGTTACTTAATTCAACCTTATGTGAATTATAGGAATCTTTCCAAGTGCTGTGAATATGGTTGGAGTCACTCTACAATTTGGTTTCTTCATGCTCTAGTTTCACTCTACTTCTTCACTCAAACTACTTTGTGAATAATGAGTTGTTTCGTCGACTATTTATAGACTTTTTTGCCTAAGTTGTGTCATAAATGCTCACCCACTTCTCAGTGTTCAAAGATAGAGTTGTCAGGTAGCATACACAATTCATTCTCGATGAGAATGTGATGTTTTGGGGCTATTGTCAACTTATTACGTCAACTGATAGATTTTGGTATACAGCGAAGACAACATTGTCTTTTTACATGATTACCAATGAAGATCAGTTTATAGTAGTGACTTATCTTTTTATGTGTTAATCGATGATTCTAGGTAAGTGTAGAAAAATTGGATTTTCATGTTTACCGATGATTTTACTATGCATTAACCGATGAGATTGGATTCATATAATTGTAACAAGTAATACCATAGTGCATCTTTAATCATGATGGTTTGGAATTTTAATATGTGTAATGGAACTAATGCAAAGTATAACTTGGTTTAATGCAGTTCCATACTTACTTGTTCTGCTTATGTGGGGGTGGTGATGTCACCAGATCCATTGGATAAGGTGTCACCATTTTCATTGCTCGGTCCAGCTTCATCAGTGTTGTAGCTTTCCTCCACATTTTGTTTCTCATCTTTCAGATGTCTTCAATGGTGTTTCCATTGACAATGGTGCTTGTCTCTGTCACTCGGTCTCTGCAGTCTTTTCTTAGATGACCAACTTTATGATAGTGTAGACATTCCATTCCAAGGTTAGTCCAGCTCCTAGAATTTCTCATCCATTGTGTCTTGTATTTCACAGCTATGTGCCCAAATCTTCCACATGCTATGTAGTTTTCCCATGTGTTGTAATCCCAAACATATGACTTACCAACTCTTTTTGGTTGATAAGCAGTTTCTTGATCTTTAGGCTTCCATGCTTGTCTTTTCTTCTTCTTGCATTCATGAGATGTGTGCCCATGCATTTTGCAAGTAGGACAGTATTTGTCCATGTAGGTTTCCTTATTTGGTTGTTTCATGTTAGATTTACATTCATATGCTTTATGTCCTTTCTTGTTACATTTATAACAAATTCCTATGAATGAAGGTGTGGAGTTAGGAATACCTTTCATTTTTCTTCTATAAACATTTGATGTGTGGCCTAGTTTTCCACAGTGATTGCATGACTACTTTATTGGTCTTGGATTTGTGTAGACATTCTTTGGATCAACCTGGTGTGGTGATTCTTCATTTTCAGTATACCCTACTCCGGTATTGTTGTTAACTCTTCTTTGTCCATCCAAAAAATCATCCATCCTTTTGGTGCTTTCTTCAACTCTCTTGATCGTGTCATTATGCTATTTCTAAATTCTCACTTCATGTTTTAGCTTTTCATTTTCTTCACTTAGCTCACTGATAGCTTCTATTCTTTCAATGAGTTCTAGATGTTCATTATGTTTGCCTCTTGACTCATAAGAATAATCTGATTGGTGATCTCACGATGATGTTCTATAAGTCTTTGTATTTATGACTCTTTCTCTTGTAGCTGTTTAGTAACCTTCCTTCTATCATCAATAGCTAGAATTCTTTCCTACTCAGCTTGTCTAGCATTGTTCATGACATCAATCATTCTTACCATCTATGTCTCTTGACCGATTTGCAGAGATTTCACTTGTCTAGCCAGATGTTGATTGATTTCATTTAGGCTTGTGATGATTTCTTCATATGTGTCTGATGCTTTACTAGTTGTAGATCCTGAAGACTCAAATCGATCAGGTATCTCTTCCTCATGATAGTCTATTTCATTACAGAAAGATGCCATAATCTTTCTTTCATCCAGTAACTATCTCATCTTGATTCTAGCTTCTTTATATTGTTCATAGAAGATCTATATCTCTAATTTCTGAATCTCAACATTCTTGTCTAACTTGTACCTTTCCATTGTATGATCTTTTCTCTTAAGTATTTAAATTTTTTTAATAAATAGATCTAGCTCTGATACCAATTGTTGAAAATAATGGAATGGTGTAATGAGAGGGGAGGGGTGAATCAGTACCCTGAATTTTTTTATCAATTAACCTTTATCCTTTTATGATCAATACATTGTATTACCATTCATATATGCTATTCTTTCTTTGTGTATGTACCATCAATTCATAATTTAATAAGCATGTAAAACATTCATAAAATCATTCATGAAATGTATAGACACATGAAACAAGATTTGGTAACGCAAAAAACCCCTGTTAGAAGGTAAAAAATGTGGTGGGGATGGCACCCACAAAAACTTCACTATCTACAGATTGGAAGGGGCTGGTTAAGGCTTACAATTTGATCACTTCTGATGATCTAACCTATTAGGAGTATTATGTGGAGACTGGTTAAGGTCTACTCTATTAAGAGCTTTAACAACACTATTTAGTGTGCACTTGGTTAAGATATTTACAAAGGATTGTTAAATCTACCTTTCTTGAAAGGATTTCTTCTATTTTCTACACTTGTTAGAATGTAGACAAAAATATTAAGTGACCTGAGCGTATGCAATCTACCATTGCTAATTACAGATCCAATTAATTACTATAAGTATAATGTATCACCTAATGTGATTGACCAATACCTCTGTTGCTTGGTAGCCTTGAATCTGGTTCTTGATAACCTAATTCATCTTTTTCTTTTGTTGCTTGAAACTCTTAGTCTGATCCATAGATGTGCTCCTTGGCTACTATCATCCTCACATATTTTTTGAAATGAATGATTACACATCTATTTATATAATAGATTGACCTAATTTAGTTTCACGTATTACAAAGACAAATCTATGATCAAAGGTTTACAACTTGACCTTGATCTCCTAGTTTGCATGTTTTTAATTAGTTAGACTGATTAAAACAATTACAATTATCTTTCTTGTCCCTGAAGAAATGGTTTTAAGTCTAACCAAAACTCTAAATATAAAACATAAGTATTTTATTTGACATGGAAGTCAGATCCACATTTCTTAGGATTTAACTGACTTTTGGTGTCTAATGCTCGGGTTGCTCTGTTGTTAGTTGTTGGTGTTCCTTCTGTGAACTGTCTATCGGGTTCCCTTGCTTTGTCGGGTTCCTCTCTTGTCTTCTCTTTCGATTTACACTGTAATATGATCTTTGGGTTCCTCTGTCGAGTTCCACTTCATCTTTTTTGGGTTTCACTTACAAATTGTGTCATCAGTTTATACAATGATCTATTTTGTCAGGTTTCTTTATACTTAGCACTTTCGGTGACATTTTTTTATCTATACTTTTGTTTTGTACTAAAAGTCTGTCTTTCAGTGTAGGTGTTTACCGATGGTTCATAACATGTTTTCCCTTAGCACACTAGTGTTCAAAAACATTTCTTCATCCATATTACTTCTCTACAATTAATAGAAACAAAAACATGTTTAGCTTCAGCAGTAGATTGTGATATACAATTTTATTTCTTATTTTCCCATAAAACTAATCTCTTACCCAAGAAAAATGATCCTCCACTTGTGATCTTTCTACCATCCACATTACCTTCTCAATCCACATCAGTAAATGCACTCAATGTAAATTAATTATCCTTACCATACCATAAGCCATAATCAACTATCCCTTTTAATTATTTGAATATCTTTTTAACAGTAACATGTGATTCCTTTGGCTCTTCTTGAAATCTTACAACAATGCAAACAACATTAATTATATTCGGTCTTGTTTGTGTCAATTATTGTAATTCATAGATCATTGATATGTAGCTTGTTTAATTTGCATTAGCTGAATCATCATTTTTTGTCAATTTGCAACCAGTAATAATAGGAGTACCAACAGGTTTTGAGTCATCCATATCAAATTTCTTCAACAACTCTTTCACATACTTGGACTGAGATATGAAAGTATCTTTGTTTGATTGTGTAATTTGTAGGCCAAGAAAGACTTACATTTCACCTATCATAGACATCTCAAACTCTTTCTGCTTCTCATCAACAAATTTCTTACTTAACTTTTCATTTCCACCAAAAATAATATCATCCATAAAGACTTCAAAAATCAAAATATTATCATGATCAACTTTAAATTATAAATTACTATCAATAGTACCTTTATTAAAACCAATATTCAATAAATACTTATCTAACCTTTCATACTAGGCCTAGTGGCTTGTTTCAATCCACATAATACTTTGTTCAATCGACAAACCATGTCATCTTCATCGGTCAAAGGAAAACCATAAGGCTAATCA
Organism: Thuja plicata; assembly: GCA_018584345.1. NCBI lineage: Eukaryota > Viridiplantae > Streptophyta > Pinopsida > Cupressales > Cupressaceae > Thuja > Thuja plicata. The sequence continues at coordinate 1,885,914 of MU225369.1, forward strand.
ATATAGACTTCCTCTTCCAACTCTCCAATAAAAAATGCCAACTTAACATCCACTTGATATACCTTGAAATTTTTGTAAGTAGCATATGCAAGAAACATCCTAACAAATTTAATTCTAGTAAAAGGATCAAAGGTCTCCTCAAAATCATTACCTTCCATCTTTGAATATCCCTTACAAACAAGTATGGCTTTGTTCTGAACCACTTCACCATCTTCATTAAATTTGTTTCTGTATACCATTTAGTGTCGATCACATTTTTGTCCATAGGTCTGGGAACAAGGATCCATGTTTTGTTCTTCTCAATCTGTTCCAACTCTTCTTGCATTGCTTTAACCCAACTTTCATCTTTGCATGTTTCATCAACATCCTTAGGCTCAATCTTAGAAATCAAATAAATTTCATTTCTAACAGTTCATCCTCTAGTCTGAACACATTGATTCCTATCACCAATAATCTATTTTTCTGAATGGTTTAACCTTACATACCTTGGAGTCTTCAAATTTTCATTTGTATCTGATTCTTTTGTTTACAAATCTTCCTCATTTACAACTTCTTTATCTTGTTCTACCAAACCATTCTGATTCTATTTTTGTTCTTGCACAATTGGATTTCCCTCTTCATCATCTAATTCATAACTGCAAGATCTAACAGGTTTTTGATAAATTTCATCCATTTTAATATTAGGACTCTCTAGTATCTTCCTCAACCTATCATTATAAAATTCTAATGCTTTTCTTTCTGTAGAATAACCAAGAAATATTCCTTCATCACTTCTAGGATTAAATTTCCCCAAATTTTCATCTCTCTTAATATAACATTTGCTTCCAAATATTCTAAAATACCTTAGTTTAAGAATATGACCATACCAACGCTCATAAGGGGTCTTACTAGTACCATGCTTGATTTGAACTTGGTTTAATGTATAAACTACATTGCTACTCGCTTCTCTCCAGTATATCTATGGTACATTTCCTTCAATCATCATAGTACTTGTAGTGTCAAGGATCATTCTACTTATTGTCTCTGCAATACCATTTTGTTATTGGGTTTGTGGAGTAAACATTTGCCTCTCTAGCCCATGTTCCTCACAAAAATAATTAAACTCACTAGATGTAAACTCACCACCTCTATCAGTTCTTAGGCATTTAAGCTTTATTCATGTTTCAGTCTCAACCATAGCTTTGAAAATCTTAAATTTATCAAAGGCTTCATATTTCTCCTTAAAAAATGTAACCCACATCATCCTTGAATAATCATCAATGAATAAGATAAAGTATTTATCTCCATAGTAACTTCTAGTTCTAGCAGGGCCACATAAATTAGTATGCACCAAATCTAATAATCCACTTGAATTGTATATCTTATTTTTTAAAGTAAATATAGTTGGCTTACCCAACTAACATTCCTTACACAATGCATTAGCAAACTTCAAAAAATTAGGCAAACCTCTCACTACATTTGTAGTGCTTATCTTCACAATGTTACAAAAGTTTACATGAAAACATATTTTGTGCCACAACCAACTGTCATCAATCTTAGCAATCAAGCATATATTCTCTGAATTGTTCAAATAAAATACATTAACTTTAGTCTTTTTCCCTGATGCAATCTCAATTCCAGTGCTTCCAATAATTATACACATTCCATTCTTGAATTCCAAGTGTTAACCCTTATCAACTAGTTATCCAACACTAACCGAGTATGTCTTAATCCTTCAACATATAAAATATCATTTGTATTAGTCTTACCATAAAGTGTAATGGAACCTTAACTCTGATCAAAGAAGGGGCATTTTTACCGAATTTGACAACACCACCATCATAATCTTCTTGCTTCACAATTTTTCTCTTGTCTCCAATCATGTGATGTGAACATCCACTGTCAATAACCCAATCATCTCTCTTATCCACATGTAAATCCAAGGCTTTATATTCATTCAGGGAACTAGGATTCTCATCTCTAATATCAATAAACACAATCTTATATTCACTCTTCTCAGATTCATCATCACTTACACCTTCATCAACAACATAATAACACATCTTCTGATATTTATACTTGAATTTATTAGGTTTTTACTTAGGCTCTTTGTTCGAACATCTTGAAGCAATATGACCAATCTTATTGCATGAAAAAAATTCAATGGTAATGTTGCTTCATACTTACCAACTCCTTTAGGTAGTCTCTTTGCAATTAGGGCTTCAAGCTCTTCAATCTTTCTTTTTTCTTCCTCAATCTCTACCCATTCCTTAGCATATCTAGATACATACTTAGATGAACTTTATCCAAGGCCATATCTTTCCTTATGCTTATAAATAGTATCTTTAAATGTATGTTCAACTTTAGGAAGACAATCACAAAATTCTTTTATTTCAGAAGCAGATAAATTACCAACCAATGTGTCTCTTGTTACAGTTGTCACAGTTATGATTTCTTCAATAGCATCAACTTTGTGATTGTAAGTAGGAGGAAAGGATCTTAGTATCTTAGAAAAAATCTCATTCTCCTCCAATATTCCACTAGTGCATCTGATTGCACAAACTAGTCCGATCACTTTCTACACAAAGGAAGTAATGTTCTCATCTTCACTCATCTTCAATGCTTCATATTACCCTTTCAAACTTTGTAACTTGGCTTGTTTCACAAATGCATCTCCTTCATGTAAAGTCTCAAATTTTTTCCATATCTCATTTTTAGTCTCAAATTCCATGACATTTGTGTACTCAACATCTGACAAGGCGCTCAACAAGGATTCTTTTTCTCTCATATTGTGCTATAAAATATTCTTCTCATAAGGAGTTGTAGAAGATAGATCAATAGAAGGGGTGTAAGACTTATTAGTGGCACCCAAATATTCTTCTTCAATGCACCTTAGGTGTTTAATCATCTGACCCTTCCATATAGCATAGTTTGTACCTTCAAATCTTGGACTATCCTTCTTAAAGGATGCTATCGGGATATCCTCAAGCGATTGCGCTTCCAAAAGAGGACTTGGATTTGATACCAATTGTTAGGAACAAGAAAACACACCCAAATGAGAGAGGGGGTGAATCAATTGTATCCCAAAAATTTCAAACTTTAACCAACTTATTATCTTTAATCTCATATTTGAATGATAAACATGAATGCAAGATCACAACACATAAATCAACACATTTTTGACATGGAAACTCGGTTAAAGGAAAAACCATGGTGGGGATCAAACCCATAAGGTGATGTACTTTGTTAAAATCACTATACCATGTTAGGAGTATTACAAACGGGAATGCACACGAATTCAAGAACACTACCTAGAGCTCATTTCTAAAATAAAGCATGAGCTACAACCTAAAAGAAGGCTCACTACCTTACAACAATATTTTATTACAAATCATAGTGGACAAGCAATCTATAACTGATGAACTAAGTGATATCATCTCAGATATGCCTATACAATTCCAATCAAGTACAAATATTTTCATCAATTACAAATTCCACTCATATATATTCTCACATCCACACTCATACACCTCTCACACTCATTCACAATCACAAATGACTACATATTTATATACATTACATCAGTTTATCTCTACTAGGTTGGCCAGGAACCTAATTACAAAATATTAATTTATTACAACTCAATACAAAATGCAATCCATTGAATGTCGACTAAGACATAAAAATGATCAATAAAAAAATCTTCGAACACACTCTAGATCCATAAATAATGCTACGATCTTTTGCAACACGCTACACCACCATGTCAACCAAGAATAATAAGAGAAACAAAATGTCTCATGAAATTTGATCACATAGTCCAATGCAATTCAAAAACACGAATATGAAACAATCTAGAAATACAATAAGAAACATTAAATGTCATGACATCAACATGAACAAATATGTCTCAAAATTCACACTCATCTCTGCATTGTTCATCAGGAACACAGACAAAAACTTCTGTCACAAAAGAAAAATAAATTTCTTGGATTGAAATCATGAACCACTTGAGTTGAGGACACACATCCATGTCCTGAAGTCACCACTAGGTTAGCAACAAATAATATTGCATAACTGATCCACATCAATCCAATAACTGAAACATTGTCTCTTCCTGAACAACCAAAATACTAGTCTTTGATAAATCGATAATAGCTCTCTCAAATAAATATGAGAAACTATGCAAGTTGATATAGATCAACTACAAACATCCCTAAAACCATTTGTACCTTGTAACGCCCCGCCAGGGAACCCAAGAGAGATTAACCTAAACATGTCACTATGTGTGCTAAATTTTTTTTTTTTTAAAGTTAACATAAAGAAACATACAATCATGCGGAAGCGATTACCATTTATACACATGTCTTACACTCACATAGATTACATGACTCAAGGGTTCCATGACGTTGAATTACTTA
>MU225369.1:1890548-1903485 GCA_018584345.1 Thuja plicata
AATTAAATCAAAATATTCAAATATTTCAATTTAATTAATTATTTAAAATAAAATTAGGATATAATTAAATTATTAATTCAACTATAATCCATTAATTTACTAAACATGGAAAATCACTCAATAATCCAAAACCACCTGAAACATAATCAAGCAAAACCACACAAACTCAAGAGAGAGGGTATTCGAATTCTGTCAACCTAGACAAATCCGGATAAGGTAGTCATACTGAAACTCATCCTATATTAGGATGATTAGGCTTGGGTTAGGGTTTTGGATCTGTATGTTACCTCCCCTCTTTACCATTGAGATGAATATTTATGGGCATGCTCACTCCTGCCAATTCAGGGAAGATGATGCCCTGTACCTGCAATCCTGTCATCAAAGAGCACACATGTGCATACATAATATAATATCACAATCAATGATAGGGATTGGTCGAACGTGTGGATCTCGCCGAAGCAAGTAACTACGTCTCCGTCCTCTACCACAACAACACATCAACAAGTACATTCACATATAAGACAACCATACACATGCGAGTATGGGGTAAGTATATCATAAACTGAAATCGACAAATAATAATCAACAAGATAACATCATCACATCTATCTATGCATAAGGGAAAATCATGACATCATAAAACAAGTATCATCACCAAATGAAATAATATCCACTCACATGAAATGTGGCCTAAAATAATTCGGCCAAACAACTGAGACTAATGCCTAAAAGAACGACATCCTAAACTAAAAAGCAAAACATGAGTGGGTATTACATACCTTCACAACGTATGATATTCAATACAGTATCCATACCAAATGAATATTTTCTTTGAACATCTCAAGAACACACAGGAACACTATCATCAATAGTAGGAATATGTTGACATCAATGACAAAACATCAATCTCAAAACATATATGCACATTCTCAACAATATTCCAATACCTCAGAATTTGAAGATATATACGTGATTGATCATCTTTAAATAATTTAGTTACATCATGACTAATATTTTCAAGGTGAAGAGCACACCTACGACCAATATTTTTTCAATTAATCTTTACCTTAAAAGAGTATAACACACACACACACACACAAAACTAAGTGATAAGGAGTGAATGTTCCATAACCTATCTACATCAAAAAATTTATTCATGTCCATTAGCTTAACAAGTGAATCAACAATATTATCTAAAGTATTAAACTTTTCTATTTGGGCTTTAATGTCCTTAACCAACATGTGAACAAAGTTGTACAAAATATCAATGGGTTTAGTAGAAATATGGTAGAATAATTTTTTTACCAAACAAATAATACTTTATCACAATTGTTTTTACTATCTTGCTCTCAAAGCCAATATTTGGACATAATTTTGCAATTATATTGATTCCTTACAACCATGTATTCCAATCTAGTATTGGAAAGAACAATTATTCATTGCCTCATACTCATCCAACTAATTGCACCTACAAAAAAAGTAAGCATTACATCATTTGTATACCTTTTACTATCTAAAACACTAGCACAATTTGCATGTAAAAAGATTCATAGTGATAAGAAACATGCTTGCAAACCACTACCATCTAACCTTAAGGAAAATCATAGGTATTAAATATGAAAATTATTTTTGCAATAACCCTAAAAGGAAATATACAAGTATTTGATCTATAGATTTTTTGCTTTTTGTGTCCACTAAAAGGTTCATGCTTGTCTTCTAGGGGAAAAATAGATTGATTATTCACTTCACACCAAAAGTCACTATTCTTGTGATATAATTGTAGGTTTGTAAGAAGATTGATCTTTTAGAAGAGGTCAAAGGAGTTATTATCATTATTCACTTGGTTAATAAAGGAAAATTTAAAAGAATTTTTCCTTTATGATGTTGTTTGTAAAGACAAGTATGGAGTGAATGACCTCGAAAATTTTGATAATGTCCTAAATTTAGCATTTTCAAAGTGGTGGGTTATAGAGTGCCTAAGCACACTATTATAGACTTTGAAAAAATGGTTTGGAGAATTATTAAAGAAGAAATGGTTAAAAATGTAAAAAAGATGAATGATATTTGTAGTATGAGGAAAATCTTCAACCTGCAATCACTCACAAACATGAAATCGTTAGAGGGTTAGCATATGAAACTCAAGTGAAATGAAAGAAAGAAAGAAAACATAAAAAACATCCTCATATCATCGGATAGAGCAGAAGCAAGTTGCACCCAAGAGGATTTTTTGATTTTCTCTCTTATGGGAATGTGAATGTGCTCTCTCAAACACAAATACAATGGATCCCCAAGTGGATTGATAAACAAGAAGAAAGATTCAAGAGCTAGTATGAAAAGCTAGTCTCAAATCTTCTTCAAGATGATGATTCTAAGCTAGTTATGAAGATGATATGCATTTACTATAGAGAAACTAAGATTCATTCACCAATTTGAAACCTAGCATGTGATTTCTAAGTGAATTAAGAATGGAAAGCATAAAAACTAGAAACTAAGAACATTAGCACGAAAATAACTATGAATTCTAAAGCAATTCTAGCATAATAACAATGCACAATGAGAGATGGCAATATGAGAGGAGAAGGCCTCTATTTATAGAGTTTTTGGAGAGAGGAAGAGGCTTGAATGAAGTGGCACCTATGTGACATCCACGTAAGAGCCACATAGGAGACACATAGACTTGAAAAGATGGCCAATTTTGAGTCAAAATTGGCATTTAATATTGAGTAGCTCAATATTTCAAAAGGGGAGACAAAATTGTAAGAAGGACTTAAAGAGGAATGGGTGCCCATTTTGGAGAGAAATTCCCCATGTGGGTGATAATTCCATTAGCCTTAAAAAGGTTAGGAATCACCCATTAAGCATAGTTAAGGGACAGTTAGGTGGGGAAGTATATTTAGGAAATGAGGTGATGGGAGTAGGGTAGGAATATGGTAGGCTTTAGGGTAGGATTAGTAGGTTCCTAGCTAGGGTTTTAGGGTATTATTCAAATCAAATTTGAATAAATTATGGTTTAGAAGAATTAGGAAAATGGAGGATTTAATAAATGTAAATTTATTAAAAAGGGAATTTCATGAGACAGATGTATTTAAATGAAATACATTAGAATAGTATTTACACTATTGATAAATGAAACTATTTAATTGATTGAATTAAATAGTTAGAGGAATAAGAGGGAAAATAATATTAATATTTTTGGACGTCTACATTTTTCCCCTCTTTGATGTGGAATCACAAGTGAAATTTCATCAAAGACAAGAAAATGAGTTTCCCCAGAGGAAGAGGGTTTCTAGGAGTCATGCTGAAGTAATGACGGTATGGGGTTGTGCCCCCTCGAGAAAAGAGCACAACGAAGACAATCTTGTGGGATTTTCTTGAAAAAGGACACAATGTGAAGGAGGAAGATAGAGGAGGGAATAAATATAAGCCTTCTAAAATGCAATTAAGAATGTAGCTAAGAATTCAAATGCAAAGATGTAACTAAATGCAGCTAATGAGCTTTGGGGATCCATTTGTGTGAAAAATATGGAGAGCACATCTGATTTTGATATTGCAAGAGGATGTATACATCAGGTGCTAGAAAACATAGATGAAAAGATTCCTTTGTGTGGAATAGACACTCAAACAAAAGAACACTACAAAAGATGCATGTATCAGTAGCAACCAGTCACAACACACCAAGATATAGCAGATTGAGGTAGTGGTGAGTAGGTTTTAACTGACACAAAAAGATAAAATCAATAAAGAAGGCCTCATGACCAAGAAGTCATTCAGTCCAAAGTTCTTGCCATGAATAGGATTGATGTGATGAATGATTTGAGAAGTTGACATCGGAAGGATGCATCTTGATGGGCAAAGATTGGATTTGATTTGATAAAAGAGATTCACGGGCAAAAGTTGTGAATAGGATGGACAACAAGGACAGTCGGTAGCAAAATTGATTTTGTGAAAAATAGTGTCGCAGTCACATGAGTCAAAACATGTGTTGAAAATGAAGACTTGGAATGAATAAAAAATAATGAAGTGTTTATTGCATGATTTTTGAGAATATTTGATGTTTTGGAATTTTTGGAATTTTTTGATTTTCTTTTGGATTTTTTGCGATTTTTAAATGTTTTTGAGATTTTATGCGTATTCAAGCTGTACAATAGGACAATATATACAAAAATATACACGGGGGAGGGGGGGGNTTTTTTTTTGGGGAAAACAGGGGCTATAAGAGGGGCTCGGGTGGTTAAAGAAGGTCATTTGTGAATAGTAAATAGTGAAAATTTGAGCTCTGGAGTGAAAAGATGGCTGATGACAGGATGAAGGGGCAGCTTGGAGAGCACGTGCGCACACATGGGAGGCCCGCCGAGTGACCAGTACCGGTGAGTTAGCTATCTGAGACCTTGCATTTATTATTATTTAAGTCATTTAATGCTTTGGGGGGTAGATGGGGCATTAATGAGGGGAAAATTGAATTTCAGACTGGAGACGCTGATTCTTGAACCAGCGTCTGTGAGGACGCCGATCCCTAGATCGACAGCTTCACAGACGCCGACCCCCAGATCAGCATCTCCGGAGGTGATGGTGGTAGACCAGCATCTTCAAAGATGCCAGACCCAGACCTGCGTCTTCAAAGATGACGGTCTATTGAAAAGGGCGTCGGAGACGCTGGTGTATGAACCGACGTTTCCAACTGAACTGGCGTCTACGCCCAAAAGGGAAAACACTAAGAGGGAGGGAAATAGGGAGATCCAGTGGGGGCCGAGGATGGGTCGGCATAAGACCTAGGGACAAGATGCCCCACTTTGGGAAGGGTTAGACTAGGACTAGAAGAAAAGGTGACTGACATGGTAGATTTTGGAAATTCTTGCAGGAGCAGTTCCCACTGTTGGGATCGCGAGAGCATTGGCCTCCTACCATGGAGTTGGAGTCACAGCTGATGGAGGATGACTGGGGCTTACTAGCTGTATTTGGGTTGGACTATGTGCCCCGTTGGCCTAGGCTATGGGCACACAATGGGATGATGACTGCATTGATCAAGCGGTGGCATAGTGACACCACCACCTTTCACTTGCCTATAGGAGAGGTGACCATTACTTTGGAGGATGTCTGGTAGATTCTATGGATACCTATCTGAGGGGCGATTCCTCGATACCGGTCAGAGGACAGTGATCACTATATGGAGATTGCTTTCACGTGGCCGGAGGTAGATTCTGACATACCAGACCTGGATGCCCTGGCAGCCAGTAGTTGATAGGAGATTGAGGTAGATAGCTCTATATATTGCAAGATTGATCAGGGGACGCATGTTAGCGAATCTGGCAGGACATGGTTTTGGCATGGGCTAGTCATAGGCGTTAGCACAGATGCTAGAGGAGGGGACCTCTTATTTCTAGGGGTATGTTGTCTTAGGATAGCTATACCATGATCTACACATGGCTGCGTACCGCAAGGCACGCAACATGGGGACTGGAGTGACCTTGATGTTAGTGTGGGCGTGGGAGCACATTGTAGTGTTTTGACCTATGAGAGTTAGGGAGTCATGATAGCCTGGGGAGCCCTATGCCTATAGAAATAGGCTTCCCTTGAGATACACCTCCGTCGGCCAGACTGGATATTGGCGGCAACTCTTAGATGAGGTATAGGTTTTCTGTTGGACCCCATACAGGCTATGTGAGCCATGGGGGGCTATGGACTAGCTGTAGGGGTGGAGGATAGGTTTGAGGACTTCTTGTACCTATCATACGTTCAAACTGATTACTTTCTAATGGGGAGGACCATCCACCAGATAGAGAGGTACAGACCATCCAGGGTCATGCGACAGTTTGGGCTACATCAGGGAGTGGTGGTAGAGGATGCCTTACATCCTCATGTCACCAGGGAGGTAGGGACATGTGGGAGGTACATGAATGCTCTCACAGTGAGGGCATCCTAGAGGGACATGGTATGGAAGGATTTTGTGGCAAGGTCAGACATCACAGATGCAGGGGTGACCCCAGAGTACGCAACATGGTGGGCTGCACACACAGCAGTGAGACTGACAGACCTAGCTCAGGTGGCTACTCATGAGCAGTTGATAGGGGACCTAGATGTGGATGATGGGACAGATATCAGGGATGCCCCAGAGACCTTGGTAGCAGGTCAGAGGAGGAGGCCGCAGAGATGGGTGAGACCTCAGACAGAGGCATAGGTACAAGATCAGGGGCCATAAGGGCCCCCACCAGCATAGGTACAGGTTTAGGCACAAGTACAGGTGCAAGCACAGGCACCACCAGTGCCACCATAGGTACAAGGGCCACAGGGGCCACCCACAGGGTACATAGCACATGAGACCTATGATACTGTCATCGTAGAGCGAGATAGTCTTTAAACAGAGTGCACGAGACTGCGAGGTTTACTAGACATGGCGGTGGTTTCTGACATGAGTTTGCATGTAGAGATTGCCTAGATACAGGGGTTATTGACTGTAGAGATAGCATGGGCTGACAGGGAAGAGGGTGCACTAGACACTCTTTAGGGTAGGGAGGACTTGGGAGAGTTTTCTATGGTGGATCTGACGTAGGATGTGAGAGAGTTGCGTACTAAGATAGATACTCTTATAGGACAGTTGGATACGCTGACCCTTTAGATGGAGCAGGCTAGCGAGTAGATTTTAGCATTGACCTTAGAGAGGGATGCAACACTGCGACATGCAGAGGTGTATAGGGCTGAGCGTGACATCGCCAGACAAGTAGCTGTAGTAGGTGGGTTTGGGAAGGTGGTAGCCGAGGCATTTATAGCTCATAGAGATGCAAACAGGGTAGGCAGGGGTGCATCCCATTATAGAGCACTATATCATCAGCTAGTTCCTGAGGAATAGAGATGAGACTACTCAAAGAGGTCACATTATTAGAGCACAGTGCCAACTTCAGCATCGTAGGGATCAGTGGGGATGCCACCATGTCCACCACCAGGGAAGGGAGGTGGATCATCACAGCCTCTAGTATGATTCATCAGAGGATCCGATGACACACAATTTTGCATTTTTGAGATTATACATGTATATTGGCACCGAGGTGCATGTGATGTATTTTATTGATAGACATTGATATATATATATATATATATATATATGATTGATGAGGACTCTTATGATGTTTATGATGTATGATCTATATGATGTGTTGATGCATATGATTATATGATTACTGACATTTGACGCTTGCAGGATGTGATGTATATGAATGACCTGATTATGTATATATAATGTATGTCTTATGCAGGATGGGTGATGCTGATATATATATGATGTGCTGACGTGTGTGGATATAGGATGTGATGTGTTTTTATGATGTATGCAATATATATATGCTGATGTTTTATTAACAAATGCAAGACTAAAATGAATCTAAATGAATTGATTATGCAAGTGGTATATGAATCTACATGTTGTAATAATGTGAGATGAACCTAAAATGGATGAATTATGCAAGATGAATTAAATGAATGCTTAAATGGATTTAACAATGCAAGATGATAAAATGAATGCTTAAATGGATTTAACAATGCAAGATGATAAAATGAATCTAAAATGGATTTAACAATGCAAGATGATAAAATGAATCTAAAATGATAAAATGAATCTAAAATGGATTTGACAATGCAAGCTAAATAATGGATTAATAATGCAAAATAATGACTCTAAAATGGATTAACAATGCAAGCTAAATAATGGATTAATAATGCAAAGTTCTAAAATGATACTAACTATTGACATGATGATTAATGCAATTCAATAATGAACAATGTGATCTGAATGATGGATCTAATGCAATCTCCTGATGATGAATAATGTAATTGAATTTTTAAATGAATGATGATAGATGCAGTAATGATACGAGGGGCAACGGACGAAATGGATGCAATGGGACTCACCTATATATATTTATTGTGTGTGTCACAATCAACTGATAAACCAGACGGGTGGACTATGGAGGATCGGGCAGGGAATGTTAGTAGGACGATGACTCAGGATGTTAGCACAATGGTGGGAAGATGGAATGTGTCACAAATGTACAAGGATCAAAATGGAGCTGATTAATTACAATGATTATGTACAAAGGTTGCTGCCGAGATTTGATTGGATCATAGTACTTGTCTTGATGCACGTAATAGTTGAGTGTGCTGATTGATTATTCCAAGAGGAAAGATACATCCTATGAGAACCCAAAGATGATGATGATATAGATTTAAGTTGACAAGAGGAAAGATACATCCTCAAGACTCACTTCCAGAAAGATGGGACTTACCAAATTGATTGATCAAATGCGCACTTCAAGCAAACTATAGAACCAACATAGGATCGTACAAGGAGAAAATCAAGACATGAGAAATATACAGGACTAACACTCGGGGCCTTGGATAGTACAATGTATGGACAATAATATACAAGATTATGTGTACAAAAATTCAGGATACGAGATAGGGAGATCATTGCGGACTAGTGTGTATTATACGTGAACACCCAAGGAATAAGGGAGATACGGAGAGTAGTGGAGATGTGGTGCTGGTGATGGAAGGAAATGAGATTTTGATAGATAATGGAATGGTCCATTATGTGTGATGCCTATTTCCAGGTTTTCATCACCCATACTTGTCCAAGGCACCTGATTGCCAAGTTTTCACCATTGGACGAAAGTTTTCTCTTTATTTTTCTTTTTTAATTTCTTTGGATCTTTTTGATTTTTTTGATATTTCCCAAGTGCCTATTTACCAGGTTTCACTGGGACAACCATTTTTTTAGCTTCATTTTTTGCTTTTTTAGAGATTTTTTTTAGGACTGTTTTACATTGTTTTTGTGCTTTTTTTTCAGGACTTTATATATATATATATATATATATATATATTTATGGATTTTCATAGATACCTGGAATGAACAACCAGCCATCATGCATACAAGCGCCTGAGATGAATGATGTTGATAGGATCATTCAATGGTTCTCCTTTAGGAGTGGAGAGGTGTTATGCCCTAGAACCGAAGCATGCAGTGCCAACATATGGGTCTTGCCAGGTGACTTCAAACTTGCCTTTCTTTTCCCAATCAGTACCTGCTTTCTGATTTTATTTTAGCACAAGGTCCCCTACCTAGAACTGGCGTGGGTGGACCTTCTTGTTATAGTTCTGCATGAGTCTATTCTGGTAAATAATCAAGTGATCATAAGCTTGCTGGTGATTTTCATCTAGGAGATCCAGCTGTGTGAGTCGTGCTACCCGGTAATCTTCATCATCAATTAGGCCTCTTAGTGATACTCAGAGGGAGGGTAGTTCAACCTCAATTGGTAAGACTGCTTCAACACCGTAGACTAGGGAGTAGGGAGTAGTGCCAGTAGGAGTACGATAAGAAGTGTGATATGTCTAGAGGGAAGGAGTAATCTAGAGATGCTAGTCATGACCAGTATTATTAACATCTTTCTTAAGGATTTTGAGGATGGTTTTATTAGTTGCCTCAGCTTGGCCGTTACCTTGTGGGAAATATGGACTGGAGAAATGGTGATGGATATGGAGGAGAGCACATAGATCATTGACGTGTTGATTTTCAAATGGTGTACCGTGATCTGTGAAGATGGTGGAGGGTATTCCAAAGTGGTAAACAATGTGATAGAGGATGAATTTGGATATCTAGACACCAGTAGTGAGTGTGAGAAAAATTTCTTCGACCCACTTTGTAAATTACTTTGTAGCTATGATTATGTACTTATGGCCTTCAGAAGAGAGGGCAGTAATCTTACCAACAAGGTCAAAACCCCAAAAAGAGAAGGGCCAAGGAGGCGCAATAGGTCTGAGGTCTTGAGTAGGAGCATGGATCAAATTAGCATGTTGTTGACAAGGCAGGCACTTTTTGAAAAACTCACAAGCATCATGTTCCATTGTAGGTCAATAGTACCCGGTACGTAGAAGTTGCTTGGCTAGGACCATGCCACTGATGTGGGCATCGGAGATTCTAGCATGTACCTCCTATAAAGCCTGGGTGGCTTCATTTTCATCTAGACATCTAGAGAGCATGTTGTGGTAACCTCAACGATAAAGGGTATTGGCTATGAGGGTGTAACGGGATGCTCTACGAATAAAGTTTTGGCATTGGTTTGTAGTGAGATGAGGAGATATGATACCATTTTGTAGGTAAGCTTGGATATCATGGTACCACAGGGACTGGGGACCAACCAAAACACATACGTGATTTGATTCATCATTCTCATAAGCGGGAGAATGTAGTTTCTCAGCTAAGAATTTGTATTGCGTAGACTCGTGAGGAATCTTGAGAAGGGAGCCAATTGTGGCCATTGCATCAAAAGGTTTGCTCTAAAAGTGTGGTACCTGTGTTATCTACTAATGGAGGAAGTGTTCTTTCAGCTTGTCAACCATCTGCTTATATGGCGTCAATTTGTCATCTTTGGTTTGATACTCATCCAAGACTTGTTTGATGATGAGTTGGGAGTTTCCAAAGACATGGATATCTGTGATGTTCCATTTTATGGCCATGTGGAGTCCTAAAATTAGTGATTCATATTCTTCAATGTTGTTTGTGCAGGGAAATCCCAATTTGAATGACATGGGGATGTAGTCACATTGAGGTGTGACAAAAAGTATTCTTGGCCCTGCGCCATGAGCTGTGTAGGAGCCATCAAAGTAGAGTTGCCACGTTGGTTGTTCTTCTATCATGTACAAATTCTCATCTAGAAATTTTGTGACCAAAGGATATGCATCTACCAATGGTGCTTCAGCTAGCTGATCGGCAATGACTTTCCCTTTAATGGCTTTTTTGTCGACATACTGAATATCAAATTCACTTAGCAACATAACCCATTTTTCCATTCGACCTATAAGTGTAGTCCTGGAGAGTAGGTACTTGAGAGGATCCACCTTTGAAATGAGCTTGGTTGTGTGACTAAGCATGTAGTGGAAAAGTTTCTGAGTGGCGAAGACCACTGCCAGACATGATTTTTCCATAGGAGAATAATTGAGCTCATAACCCACTAAGGTTCGACTGATATAATAAATAGCTCTTTCTATGCCTTCATCATTCAATTGAGCGAGGAGCACCCCCAGTGCTGTGGTAGTAGAAAAAATGTATAGGATGAGTGGTCGACCAGGTACAGGTGGTACCAAGATGGGTGGATTAGCCAAGTATTGTTTGATTTTGTTGAAACTCTTTTGACAATGAGGATCCCACTTGAATGTATTAGCTTTTTGCAGGAGATGAGTGAATGGTTGGAAATTGTCTACTATTTGAGAGATGAAATGGCACATATATTGTAGTTTTCCTTGGAGGCTGTGTAGTTGTCAGAGTGTTTTTGGTGGAGGAATCTCTATGATAGCTTGTACTTTATTTGGGACAATTTCAATGCCTCTTCTAGATACAATAAATCCTAGGAGTTTACCTGATGTGACTCCAAAGACACATTTCTTAGGGTTGAGCATTAAGCAATAGTGTCCAATTCTGTCAAAGATGCATTCCAAAACATTTAGGTGATCTTCCCTTTTTACTGATTTTGCCAAGATATCGTCCACATAGTCTTCAAGGATCTTGTGAATCATGTCGTGAAAAATGACAGTCATGGCTCTTTGATAGGTTTCCCTAGCATTCTTTAAGCCAAAAGGCATCATGTTATAGAAGAAGGTGCCCTAAGGGGTTGTGAATGCTATCTTATGCTAATATTCTTCTACAACATAGATCTGATTATATCCAGAAAATCCATCCATGAGTGACAACATCTCGTGTCTTGCAGTGAGAACCACAATCATGTCTATGTTTGGCAAGGGGAAATCATCCTTGGGATAGGCCTTATTGAGATCTATAAAATTTGTAGATATCTTGATTGATTTATTAGGCTTAGAGATGGGCACCATATTAGAGATCCAGTCAGAATAGTCAATGGGGCAGATGATCTTGGCTTGGAGTAATTTTTCTAGCTCTGCTTTGACAAGGGTGCATCTTTATGAGCTTTTGCTTGATAGGTTTGATGTTCGGGTCCATTGCTAGATGGTGAACCACCAAGTTGGGATCTAACCCTGACATGTGGGAGTAAGACCATGTGAACTTGTTAATGGATTCCTTTAATAAAGTGACAAGATCACTTTCTTCTACTTCAGTTAGAGATGCTTCTATGTATGTGATGGTGGGATTTTATTCGGTACCCAGGTTGACAGGTTTTGCTTCTTCAATGAGAATTGATAACTATTTAGGCCTGTAATCTCAGATAAGAGGAAGAGGAGAATCTTCATCCTCTAGCACCTTAGAGAGGTTTTCACTAGGGGATACGCCCTTTGTTTTTACTTTTTTATGATCAGATAGCACCCTAGAGGGGTTTTCGCTAGGGGATTTATTTTTCTCTTTTTTATTTTTGTTTTCTATGTCATTTTTGCTGCTAAAGTTCTCCTCTTCCCCAAAATATGCCTTTGGGTCTAGTTTGTAGACATATGCTGAGTCTTTCCCCTAGTCACTTCTTTGTTCAATTGCTCCCATAAAGCTTAGGAGCGTGTCCTCACTTTGGAACTCATCAACGTGTATGACACTTGGTTGGTTCTAGTCTATGAGTTCAGGATGGTGGAGGGGAAGGTCAATGAAGAGGATGGAAAGTTGTTGTAGGATCACATTGCCAAGGAAGGTTTCATCATCAAAAACATCATCATAAGCTCTCAAAACTTTCTCTTCCAGGATATCTTCGATGTTAGCGATTTTTCCCAAGGATGGACAAGAGGAATAGTTGACAAACTCGTTGGTGCCCCCATTCATGTCAGAGCCCATGCCAAGGCCCAGGTGCTTTTCTAGTTAGGTAGGTATAATAGGATCTTTCATTCCTTTCTCTTCATAACCAAGGCCACCTCCTTGGTAGTTCCATTTTTCTGTCACCAGTTTGTGCGTTGTGGGGTACTTATCTTTGAAGTAATTGAGGTGACTTGTGTCCTTGGGTGG
>MU225369.1:1903535-1951294 GCA_018584345.1 Thuja plicata
GGTGGATCTTTATATAGCCATTGGTTGATGTTTGGTGCCATTTCCTGGCCAGTCAAAGTACCTTTTGATATAAAAGTGGTAGAACCAAATTGTAGTGCCTTGGTTGTCTCTGATTCTATCTTGCTTACATTAGGTTGGTGGCCTTGAGTGTGAGGATCAATTGGCAGTGCTCCAACTATGAAGGCGTCAGATAAAGTGTACTCACCACAACCTTTGTTGTTGATCTTGACTATGGACAAGGTGGAGGAGAGGATTGTTTCTGGGTCTGAATGGGTTCAAGATGAGCTGGCAATAGAGGTGCCAATATCAATCAAGGGACAGTGATTGGAATGTGGAAAGGATGTCTCCAACACATTGTAGTATGTGAAGGGCTTGGGATCTGTGCGGATGGTGATCTCAGTGCCTTTATATGGGAATTTGATGCACTGATGGTAGGTGGATGGGACGGCTTGCATAGAATGAATCCATGGGAATCCAAGGAGAATGTTGAAGGGTAGGTCAAGATCAACAACATGACACACTATATCCTGGATAATTGGGCCCATGTGAATGGGCAATGATATTGTGCCTTCAAAAGTATGCTCCAGATTGTCATATTCTTTTATTGTGATGACATCATTTGTTATATCAACCTCAGTGCAACCCAAGTATTTTATGAATTTGAGAGTACACAGATTTAGGGCCGATCCATTATCTATCATGACCCGTTTGATGGCAAAATCTTTAACCATGACAGCGATACAGAGTGGGAGATTATGGTCAGTTTCTTTTGAGGGTATGTCTATTAGTCTAAAGGAGACCCCACAAGATGCAAACAAGTGTCTGACAAGGTTTTTGAATTCAGTGAGATTGATGTCGCTGGGAACATGAGATTCTTGCAAAGCTTTGTTGAGGATCTCTTGATAAGTGGGTGATGTGCGGAGAAGATCCAAGATGGAAATTTGGGTTGGGGTATTCTCTAGGTCTTCCAAGATGTTGTATTGGGTCCTAGTAGATGGGGGGGGGACTGGCACCTGCAACTGTTATCCTACCTTTACAAGTGGTAATGGCGCATTGGTTATCGACACCCTTAACATGGATGACATTGATGGAGGACTGGACTTGGGATATGCAGTCGATGAGATTATCGTAGTTG
This sequence comes from Thuja plicata, assembly GCA_018584345.1. Classification (NCBI taxonomy): domain Eukaryota; kingdom Viridiplantae; phylum Streptophyta; class Pinopsida; order Cupressales; family Cupressaceae; genus Thuja; species Thuja plicata. Next base: position 1,904,671 of record MU225369.1, read on the forward strand.
ATATATGCATTTGTATAATATTTTCTATCAGTATTTTCTACTTTTTTACCCTTTCCCTGATCACAGGATTGAGTAGGATTGCCTGGGCCTATACCGGAAGTGTGTTTAGGGAATGCATTTTGATAAATTTTAAGGCTTGCATTTGGCAATGATTGGGTAGGAGAGTCTACTTCAATCTCCTTGCGGTCAATGAGATCCTGAATATAGTGTTTCAACTTCATGCATTTGAGGGTGGTGTGTCCCTTAACATGATGGTATTCATAGTACTCGTTGTCTTTATACCAGGCTGGCTTAGGAGTTGAGTCATCAAATGGCTGTGTTTTAGGATACATAACTTGGTTAGCTTGGACTAGCTTGTAGAAGATGACGTCTATAGGTTCACCCAAAGGGGTAAACATGCATTGTGGTGTATTCAAAGTGTTAAGTCTTTGTTGTTCGTGCAGGACTTATATAGCATTTGTCTGATTCATAGGACCTTGGTAGTTGTGTTGGTATGATGTCCTTGGAGGAGGATAGATAGGTGCACCTTGAGGGTGCATGTTTTTCTGATATGTTAGTTGAGGATATGTGAGAATGGGTTGTTGATACATGGGAGGAGGTTGAGGGTACATCGGCGGTGCTTGCTAATAAGTCTGGGTAGGTGCATTAGGACTAGCTACCACAACTTGAACGTGTTTGGTGTCAGTGGCTCCATCTGTTACTGCATTTTTGTTCTTGTTCCAGTATCGTGATTGATCATTGTTATGTTTTTCAGGCTGGGATTATTTGTAGTTCTTAATGGTAACTTCTTCTATGTGACCTTGTTCAAGGTCCATACCCTTGATTCTGATGTCGTGATAAGTTTGTATACAGTTCATGCGCATGTGATAGGAAAGCTTAGGATGAAGGTTGTTAATGAAGATTTTGATAAGATGTTGTTCTAGGGGTTGGTAAGTCAACCTTGTAGTAAGCCCTTACCAGTGCTAAAGATAATCAGCTAGGATTTCCCATCCCTTTTGTTTGGAATTGCATAGGTCAAGGAGTGAGAGTTTATTTTTGACATTATGTGCGTATTGGGCCATAGATTTTTTAGATAATTTTGTGAAAGTAGAGACTGTGCTGTAAGGGATTTTGTAGAACCATTCAAGAGTGGTGCCTCCCAAGATTTTGGGAAATAGTCTCATGAGGAAGTTTTTGCTATAGGCCACCTCTTGACAAGCCATGTAGAATTCTTTCACGTGACTCACAGGATCGCCCTTCCCCCGATATTTATCAAATTTTGGGGTCTCAAAGTGCTTGGAGAAGGGTATAGCGGTGATGGATTGGTCAAACAGATAAGGACACACTTCCTTGAACTTGAATATTTTAGCTTTTGTCCCAGCTTTTAGCTCCTTGAGAGCATTCTTCATTTCCTCCCATTCATGATTGATTTGCAGGGGAGGATTGTTGATTGTGATTGCAGGATTTCCTTGAACCTGATATGGATCGAATGGCGAGTATGGAGGATTCTGTGGGGGATATTGTGGTTTTTGGTATGATGGTTGTTGGTCAACATATACAGGTTGTTGTGGTGGAAGATGTGGTTGAGGGGAATACTAAAGTGGAGGAGGTGTTGATGCTTGATAATATTGTTGCAACTATTGGAAATATGCTTGTATTTGTTGTGGTGTTGGATAGGTGGGATGAACCTGTTGCGCACTTGTATAGGATGGAGGATAAGTGTTTTGCAGTGGAATGACCCTATTGAGAACTTGTTGTGGAGGGGGAATTGTTTGTGATGCAATGGAAGATGGCATGACTATGTAATTGGTGGAATGAGTTTGCTGTTGTTGCACGGGTTGGATAAAAGGATTAGCAAACTGTTGTAGTGGTTGTGCCATGAGGGGATTTTCCCCCTGCATTTGTGGTTGTGGCGATTGTGTATTTTGGATAGTGGGCTGTGCATCTGCAAAGGGGTTGATTGGTTGTTGTTGTGCTTGGGATGTGAATGGGTTGGTGATTTGCTATTGTAATTGTTGTTGCTGGGATGGTTGCTAGATGGATTGTTGCTGTTGAATAGGTTGTTGTTGCTGCTGTTGGATAGGTTGTTGTTGTTGCTATTGGATAGGTTTCTGTTGTTGCTATTGGATAGGTTGTTGTTGTTGCTGTTGGATAGGTTGGATGGGAAGTTGGCATATGACAAAGGGATTCATGGATGGTTGTAGTATGGGGGGATTTGGGGTGAACAATGTTTGAGGTAGAACTGCTGGCATTCATTGTGATTGCGTTGCTGGCGAAGCAGAAAAAGTGGACCCTTGCGGAAATAAGGGTTGGTTATAAGTGTTGGTAGGTGGCATTCCTGTGGTGAAGAAAGGCAGAATATGCATGGAGACTTGGGTGCTTTGATGCTGTGAACTGGTTGTAGTACTTTGAACAGGTTGGGTAGGAATGGGTGGAATGGTGGTTGCTATGTGCTGACTGGTGGTGGTGAAAATTTTGCAATGAATGTTGGGATTGCTTGCAAAAGAGGAGTGACTGTGGCTTGTGGAGGTGCTTACATAGTGATAGGGGGTATTGTTTGCACTGCTGATGTGGCATCAGGAGCTGGGGCTCCTGAGGTAGGTGTGGGTGTTGTGTTCATGATGGAAGGTGGAATGGAGGGATGAACTACTTGAGCGAGAAGAGTTCCCACTTGTAGGGCTTGTTGAAGTGGATCAAAAACTTTGTTTCTAGTGGGATAAGGATGTTCCCTTGGAAGTGCCATAGGTCATGTGACAAGTGTGGGTCTAATCCAAGGTGCAATTTGAAGTCCTTATTGTTGGATGTCCAAGAGTACCTCGTTGCTATTGCATCCACTCATGGCGTTTACCATGTGGACAAGCGTTGGATGGTTGATAAATGTTTCTAGGGTACTTAGAGTGGGAGTTTCATTAGTGTCTACCCAGATATGTTCAATTTGATCATTGGGCTGAGGCACATAAGTGACCATGGTGTTGGTATTGTCATTCATAGGATTAATTGAGCTAGCAGCAAGATTAGGATCCATGTTCTTCCTCTTCTTAGTGGCTTGTGTGATTGGTGGCATGAAATGACTATCCTAAGGGAATATGAGATGAAAGATGTATGCAAGGATGCACCTAGGAAACTAAGGATGATGATTCTATGATTAGGATGTGCTTAAGATGATGGATGTGCTTCTACAGATCAAGGATGACTTGATGTATGCAAGGATCAAGGGTTGCTTTCCCTAGTGTAGGATCAAGTGGATATGATTGTCTACCTTGGCGGACGAGATTCTTTGTTAATGTGAACCAATCTTTTGATCAAGGTGATGAGGTTGCAAAAGACAAAGGGGATTATCCTAAATAATGCTTAGTTTAAGGACACTCAAGGATGGGGTTTGATTAACATGCTGGTTTTTAGCAACTAAAAAGGGTATACAATACCAAGTGAGGGGTGTGATCAAGGATGCTTTGGATGATGATTAGGATGATGCTAGGATGATTAGGATTGATTTGATTAATGCAAGATCATGCTAAGATGAGTGTGTGATGTGTTCCTAAAGATGACAACCTAAGTGAGGTCCTAAAATGCAAGCTAAGTGAGCTTAAGAAGAGGAGGAACTTGTGTTTGTTGTGGTAAACTGACTAGTCATTTTGTTCAAATCCAACAAAAGCAGAGTTTAGATGATATTTGCCCATGAAATGAGAAACCTTGTTGTTGTAGATCACTTTTTCAAATTGTTCTCATTTATGGATTTCTTGCTTGACAGAATCGATAATGTGTTGGTACTTGGTAGCCTCTTGGGTTGTGTTTTTTTGTTCTCTTTGCACGGTTAGTAACAAAGTTTTCACCTTCTTATGCTTCTTGGAATCGGTCATGTCCTATAAGTAGATCTGATCTTGGATGAACAGTTTGCGGTTTTTAGGACATATCTCATAAAAGGCCAAATTTTTGTAAAAGGATGTTGTCTTGATAATTTGCAAAGGCTTGATCTTGTTCTTATTTTTCAATAGATTTTGTTCTATGGCAAGAACCAATTTCAACATAATCAAACCAGAAAATAACAAGCATGTGTCTGAAAAAAATCCGACAAGGGACAAAGCAACCTTGAAGGATACAATCACGTGACAAATTTGAATGTTGGATATTCTATCTGTGTTTTGGATTTGTCAATGTTCTTCAAGCACTTCAAGCACAAAATTACCTAAGGAATTGGCATAGAATGAAAATACTTGGTCGTAATCTTAGGCACACACACAAGAGTTAATCAAAATATAGCCGTCACTAAGTACGCAATGGCTCTAGTCATGACATCGTATTATCCAATTCCAAATGCTCAGGGTGGCATGAATGTACGAGTGATCTTGGGGAAGTTACTATCTTCCTTGCACAAGCATTATCACCTTTTGGGGGTGTTCTAGGTAGCTTCTAAGCCTAGAGTGTTTAGTATGGTTCTCTGTTTGATTGTATCCTCTATGTTTGCGCAAGCATGATTCAGGTGTATAGCCCTATAGAGCGTCTTGACAAAAGTGGTCACGTAAACATGATTGAGACCGCGAGGCCACACTTAAGTTAGACGAGAGCCGAGTATAAGCTCAAATGTCAACCTACTCCCGAGGCTTTAACCCCAAGGAGTAAATTTGATTAATGTGAGTTAGAGTGGTGTGGCTTACACCTCATTCTCACATGAGTCATTCCCAGGAGATTTTTTCCTCAACCGGCTGGCCCATCTAAAGGATTCATAGTAACTTGGATTGGCGACAAAAAGGAGTCTGGATTTCTAATTTTCCTACAAGGGGAAAAGAGCATACTCTCCTATCCAGTATCATTTTCTCCACAAGCACACAAGACACACTTTGTTCTTTCCAAAAGATTCGATTGTTTAACACTAAGTAAGTGTGTCTAGGTTTTTGATCTTCCCAAAAAGAGAAGAGAGAATAATCCCCTAACACTCACTTAAGATTAGACAAAAAAATCTAACTAATTAGTCTAGGTGCCTAAAAAAGATTAATCCAAACACAATCGTTTGGTCGATGTAGATCCGAGGCAACCTGTAAGACAAATGTGAGTAGTTTTGAGTTTGTGTCTTTGACAAGTGGTGCTGCAAAATAATTAGTTAGTAGTTTTATGAATATTGATCTTTGAAAAGTGTTATTAGCACAAGAACCACTTAACAATTGTTAGTACACGATAAATCCAACTTTGACAAAGCGCAGACGCTGGTTTAGGGAACAGACGTCGATTCTAGTTTTTGCCTAAAAAATGACAATAAGCAGAAAATAGGCTAAAAACACAGAAAACCAGAGAGATGCTATACCAGTCGGAGATGCCAGTTTACAGAGCGCAGATGCCGGTTTAGGGTGCAGATGTTGATTTGTGAATTGTAGACACTGGTTCATGAACTAGCATTTACGAAGCCGCTGATATACCTGCAAACACAAAAAGACAGCAAATAAAGTTACTTTTTCTCCTTCTTAGTCTTTAGTTTGATCAAATTTAGCCATTTTGAGAGTATTAACACAACTAAAAGTTAGTGTTCTTTGAACCATTATCAAAATGTATTCTGCTTAATGAAAATTTGGCATAATTTCTGCTTGTAAAATGAGTCTCTACTAAAAAACAAAATGATAAAATGCCTAAAATCAGTAGAAAAACCAAAGATCCTGTTAAACCAAAAGGTTGTGTTTGTAAAGTAAGAAACTAGCTATTCCAGGTGGAGATGCCAGTACAGAGAGGAAACGCTGGTTCAGCGTAGATGCTGAATGACAGTTCAGGGAGAACCGGTGTTTGCACAGATGCCTTTGCATAAAATGCAAATGTGGATCCGCATGCTTGGCAAAATTTGAAGAGAATTAAGACAAGAAGTTTAAAATTTAAGGGACGTGGTTCCCATCGGGCGTGCTAGAATGTAGTATGAGGAAAATCTTCAACCTGCAATCACTCACAAACATGAAATCGTTAGAGGGTTAGCATATGAAACTCAAGTGAAATGAAAGCAAGCAAGAAAACATAAAAGGCATCCTCATATCATCAGATAGAGCGGAAACAAGTTGCACCCAAGAGGCTTGTTTGATTTTCTCTCTTATGGGAATGTGAATGTGCTCTCTCAAACACAAATGCAATGGATCCTCAAGTGGATTGATAAACAAGAAGAAAGATTCAAGAGCTAGTAAGAAAAGCTAGTCTCAAATATTCTTCAAGATGATGATTCTAAGCTAGTTATGAAGATGATATGCATATACTATAGAGAAACTAAGATTCATTCACCAATTTTAAACCTAGCATGTGATTTCTAAGTGAATTAAGCATAGAAAGCATAAAAACTAGAAACTAAGAACATTAGCATGAAAATAACTATGAATTCTAAAGCAATTCTAGCATAATAAAAATGTACAATGAGAGATGGCAATATGAGAGGAGAAGGCCTCTATTTATAGAGTTTTTGGAGAGAGGAAGAGGCTTAGATGAAGTGGCACCTATGTGGCATCCACATAAGAGCCACATAGGAGACACATAGACTTGAAAAGATGACCAATTTTGAGTCAAAATTGGCATTTAATATTGAGTAGCTCAATATTTCAAAAGGGGAGACAAAATTGTAAGAAGGAATTAAAGAGGAATGGGTGCCCATTTTTGAGAGAAATTCCCCATGTGGGTGAGCATTCCATTAGCCTTAAAAAGGTTAGGAATCACCCACTAAGCATAGTTAAGGGACAGTTAGGTGGGGAAGTATATTTAGGAAATGAGGTGATGGGAGTAGGGTAGGAATAGGGTAGGCTTTAGGTTAGGATTAATAGGTTCCTAGCTAGGATTTAAGGGTATTATTCAAATCAAATTTGAATAAATTATGGTTTAGAAGAATTAGGAAAATGGAGGATTTAATAAATGTAAATTTATTAAAAAGGGAATTTCATGAGACAAATGTATTTAAATGAAATACATTAGAATAATATTTACGCTATTGATAAATGAAAGTATTTAATTGATTGAATTAAATAGTTAGAGGAATAAGAGGAAAAATAATATTAATAATAATATTAATATTTTTGGACGTCTACAATATTGCTTATCAATTCTTGTGTAACCTTTATATTTTGCTTTTTGACTTGACACTTCTATATATAATGTTTTGTTGACTTTATGCCCTAGTAATGTTTGGTTATATAAGGACATACTTATTGTATCCTTATTATTATTTTAGCCTATATTAACTATATTTATTAACTAACGTTCCAAAAATTAAAAGGTATTTGATTTAAGAAAAAATAGTATTATTTTAGCAAATAAAACATCACCTATGAAATGAAAAGACTAGAAGAAGAATAATAAAATTACAATAGATAAAAGAAAAACAATTATAATTGAGGAAAATATTCTCCATAAAAATCTAGCCGAAAAAATACACACATCCGATGTTTATTCAACAAAAATGTACAATACATTCGTCGATCCATTGTACTTCAATACAATCAAAACTCTTCAAGGTTGGAATAAATTTGATAGTATAACATTGCAAAACTCATGTTTCATATTTCCATATTAAGATTTAAATTTAAAGAATTGAGGATGTTCCAAAGGCCACCATAAAAAACATCCTGGACCCAAAACAAGCACTCTAAAGCCATGATATAAATTTTCATGACCTATTTGAGAGTGAACTTCAAAGTAATAATTTGGATTCTCCAAAAGCATTATTTACCTCTATCATACAAGTTGACATATGTTACTCCTAAGAACTCCCCCATGAAGAAATAATTACCGGGCCACATTCAAGATTATTTTTGAAAAGATGGTCTCACAAGTTACTATGTAAACTTCTCATTAGTGTCCCATTACAAGAATATTTTGAATTCGTTTGAAAATAATACAATAAATAAATATCCTTTTTCTCAGATGAGTGTTCCATTTTTTAAATTTCCATTAACTTTTTATATACATACACAATTAACCATCTAAAAACAATTAGACCCTGAATTTGCAATAAATAACACACATAATCTGATCATTCTCCCACTTGATATTCATATTGCTAAATAAGAAGGGTTTCCAACAAAATGAACAAACTAGTAGGGATAGAATACTCATAGCTATTTTAGATTGATTGTCTTCACCATTTTCATGGACTTCACAAAATTAATTGAACTACACATCCATGCGCATCAACCAAATATGAATATTATTGAACACTAGCACAATGGTGACAATTTGACTAACACATAAAGCACAATTGTCTCTTACTATAAACCAAAAGTGGAAGGAAAGATATATTGTAAAAGTACAACTATAAAGTAAAGTAAAAGTACACATATATCTAACTACACAACAAAAATAAGTTAAACAAATGTTTAATAACAAGCCTTAAATTCTATCTACATATCGAGCCCAATATGCAACCTCAAGTTATCCCAATCTACAACCTCAAGTTCATATATATGCATTATTCTACAAATATTCTATCTCTGTTAGTAACAAATACTTAGATATGTAAAGATTCTTGAAGACCTCAATAAAAATCACATATTCATAGAAAAATATTTGAAGGCCTCTATATCATAGACCAATGATATATATGCATCCCTTGGATTCTCATTCCATGACTAGGTCTAGCTCCAACTACAACATACAAAAGTCCATCAACATCACTTACATTAATGACACTAATCAAGTCATCAAACACATAGTATTAAAGAGCACATGTCAATCTACATAATTACAACTTGAATATTTCAAAAATAAAACTTCAATTTTTTGTCCTCATCATAATAGATCTATAAAAACTTTAGATTATCATTTATACAAATTTCATCTCATTCTTTCACAATAACATAAAGTAATATTTTTGTTCAATTGCAAAATTCTTTTGAGCTCATTTGGAAGAATGATAGTTAATGATGTTTTTAAAGTCAAATACATAGTACTACCAATTTAATTGACCATTTTTATTTTACTAGGGTGCCTCTACAATATTTTACTAGGGCGTCTTTATATTTTACATGGTTGGTAGTTTATTATTTTAGAAGCATATATTAGATATTTTTTTTCATTAATGGTAAATAATAAAAAATAAGTGTGATGCATAGGGAGTAAAAAGGGTGAGCTAAAAGATGAAGTTAAAAAATATAAGAGAGACAAACTTATTTATCTTTTAAAATTTTATAAATAATATTCAAATTAGGAGCATCCTTGGGAAAATAAATCTATCTTGCACATTCTCAAAAAATATTTTGATTTACTTTATTTTCTTGCAATAGTTGTAGAATTCGCCAAGATATTTTTCCTTTTTTTAAATTTAGGTCTCATTGTTCTTATGTAACAATCAATAGGAATATTTGGATTTCATATCCATATTTCAGGAGAGACATGTGCATTGATGGGGAGCTCACTCTCAAGAGCACTCTTGCTACAATCAAGACCTCTTCTTGGGCCTTCTTAGGGTATATTTCTCTACCCTAACTAGAGGATGCTTCTATGATCCCATTTCTCACCTTGAAATTCCCACCAACTTCAAAATTACCACTAAACCCTTCTATATCCCATTTTGCACCAATGGCTCCATTGAACCACTATACTTCCCAAAAATATCTTGGCTGATAGGATGGGCTCTCTGACCTCTTCTAGACCACATTCACCTAGTTTCCAACTCCATTTGGTGGTCTCTCAAATAGACTTCCAATCGAGTCCTTAGGTTTCTTGTTTGGAGGCCTTGTAGCCTTTTTGCTCAATTAGGCCTCCTAGTTTTGGTTTTCTTGAGATTCTTCACTAAATCCCTTAACAACCCTCTGAACCAATTATGGATTCCTTCTAGTGACTACCTAAGCTCTAGGATTTATTAGGTTTTATTCTCCCACTTTTTTTGTACATATGATTTTCAAGAAACCCCTATTTTAAGGGTTTAGGGAACATGTACGCCAGTCTGCCTTCTTGGCTTGAATTAGGTGATCTATTCAACTCCTCTGATCATCTCCTTGCATCCAGTTATCAAGTAACTTCTCCTCTACACATTCCCATCTTTTATTGGATTCATCCAACCCATCTAGCAAGCTTTATTGATGTTGTCTCATCCAAGCTCGTAACCAAAATGCAATGACACTCGCCTAGGGCTTGGTGTTAAAAATGCTTCCCCTACATAAAAAAAACTCCACAAGACATATGTACATTGTACAAGGAGTCCCCTACTTGATTCCAAGAGGCCATAGTGTTTTGACAATGCGAATTTAAGAGGGGTTCATAGCTACATGGCTGGGTGAGAACCATATAGCGAACCATTAAAAGAGAAAGAATTTACAAAATCTAAACTAGTGACTCCAAACAACTAAACTAATGCCATAAGAAGTTCCTACATGTCAATACAAAAGTTCTCAATGCATTTCTTTAGTACTTTAAATCCATTAAACAATTGGATCAAAGCTCTGTTACAGAAAAATATTGGAAAGTGATCAACTTTGGTAAATATGATTCACTTTTTGGTTGTCATTTATGGCAACAGATATGGGTTTAATTTCGATTACTTTGAAGATAAGTTTTGATGTTTCAAAATTGACTAAGTATAGTAGCAGAGATACATAATTAATCTTGATGTCAAAGATATAGATCGATGAATTAGGGAAAGCGAGCTTAGAGGAAGACATTATGGAGTATGTTTGACCTCCACCTAAGATTGATTTGGATTTGGTTAAGTCTACGATGAGTTAGAAGGATTTGAAGATAAATAGATTGCAGAAGAACACCAATACATAACAGTTGGACAACATAAAAGATTGAGGGAGTACGGATTGGACTCTAGGAAATCGAAGTTGTATTTTGGCTATTGATAGCCTACACATTGACTATACAAGAGAATTGAATATGCATTTAATTTTTACTATATTAAATGTATTTTGTATTGAAGGCTGACTTAGTAATACTAGTAATATTCATACTGAGAGCCAACTTTGTAAAGTTGAGAGATATATATGTAAGATCTTTTTGGTAAAGATTGTATGTAGATGTAATAGTTATCTAGGTGAGAAGATATGTGAATGGTAGAGTAGAGAAAGACAAAGATGATTAAAGAACTATAAAGCATTAGTGATGCTTGTTTTGTTCATGATTGAGAACTTTTTGTAACTAAATTGTATTGTAATAGTTGTAAGCTTAGAGGCCTCTAACAGGGTGTTGTGAACCTTTAACAGGGTTGTTATTCCTCTAAAAAGGAAATGTACTATGTAATATTCAGCTCCTAATAGGGCTAGGTATTCTTACATGGACACTATACTTTAGTGCATGCTTATGGGTATCATCCCCACCGGGGTTTCCTCGTAAAAAAATATGGTGTTATGTGTACTGTCTCATTTACTTATGTTCTTTACTTTACTGCAAATGTATGATTAATGGTTAAGCAGTTGAAGAATTTATTTAAAGTGCTATTATATTGATTCACCCCCATCTCAATACAATCCAATCTGAACAATTGGTATCAGAGCTTTTGGCCCTTGGAGAGAAAGCCTAACAGCTTGAGGGAGATCATAATGGATTTGGACATGCTGCAAGAAAAATTAGATGCTGCACTTGAAGACCTTGATAAAGAAAAAGAAGAGAATGGAAAATTGAGATTCAACATGTGAAGAGCTGAGAAATTTATAAAGAAACTCAAAGAACAGATTGAGATTTCGAGAAGTCAAAGAGAAGATCTTGTGGTCCAGATAAAAGAAGACTCAAATGAGGACAATTCAGATCAGGTGAAACAAGTAAAAGAAGAGATTGAAACTTTGAAAATTGAAAATAAGTCTATGGCTATAGAAGTACAGATGCAGAAGGATGCTAAGAAGAAAGTTGAAGAAACTTTAAACAGTGCATTGAATCAAATGAAGGATGAGGTTGACAACTACAAGAACAAATACTTGGAAATGGAGAAATACAATCAGATTGTGAAAGGTGAACTTATTGAAGCAAAGAATCACATTGAGAAACTTCACACCAGTAGTGATTTGATTGATGAACAACTAGAAAAATAGAAACTTAAAGGTGATATGACTAGTATTGGCTTTAATGAAGCTGAATGTTCAAAGAATCAGGAAGAGAGATCAGATGAGAAGATTGATGCTGTGAAACCATCTATTGAAGAACCTAAAGAGAAAATCAGACCTTTCAGAGGTAGATGCTTTGGTTGCAACAGATTTGGACACATGAAGAGAGACTATAGAGGTAATTCCCCTTTTAGAAATTTTTTTGGTTATTGTTTTAACTGTAATGGATATGGGCACAAGAAAGCAGAATGCAGAAGACTTAATCAATCTAGATATAGAAAATAAAATGGAAGAGAACCTACAGTGAAACCTACATGCTACAAATGTAATAAAATTGGACACATTGTGAAGTACTAAAAGTTACAAGTTAATCAAGAAAGAAGACCTCCTATATGTTACAAATGCAATAATCTAGGACATATAGAAAATTTTTGCAGGTATAATGGAGTAGATAATAAAAGAACACCACCTCCTATGAATTCATAGAAGAATGGAAATGATACTGGCAAGAGTATTGCAGATGTGAAGAATGATTTTGAAAACAATTTTAAGAAAGTAGAAGATAGAAATACTGGTAAGATATGAAAGATTAAAGAAACTAGTGAGACATCAGTTCAGGGAGAGTCAGTAGATGCTACTAGATCTTCACCTGAAGGTAGCAAGACAAAATTGACCTAATTGGCTGATCATGGCCTTAGGAGGAGCATTGGATATAGACATTAGAATTTACCTTGCCCCAAAATTTGTAGATTGAGCTCATGCGAGCTAGTGTGTGAACTAAGCTGACAGCATGGATTATATACCTAAGAGTGCACCATCAGTCGACTTGTATATTATGTTAGCGAGATTAAGCATCCGACTGGACAATATAAAGTGAAAATGAAAGATATAACCTAACTTGTATAAAGAACCATTTGATGACCTATCTATTCAACACTTGACAAAGAGTGAGCTAAGGATATTAGAGAGAAGAAGCATTCAGAATATTCTACATTTTCTGTGCATGATTGATTGGAGCATAACACTCAGATTTTAGCGAAAGAAAGGTATTTTACATCATCTAGCTATGGATGCACATGCCATTTTTGATGTTGTTGATAATCGTAGATACAAATTCAAGAAACATATGTATAAGTCTTGTGAAGAGGATCCAGAAGGAGCATTTTCACAAACCCCACATGGTGTATTGCACATAGAAGACATTAGGGCTTACAAACATTGTAAGTATGATACATTGGGATACAATGAAATACTCACTGAAATGGAAAAAATGACTAAAAAAGGAATCATGAAAGATGAATTCAAACACATTAGTCAGTTGAGAATAATGAAGGTTATTGATTTATGTGAATTTGATGAAAATGAATGGTTTAAGATATTGATGAGCAGGGTTCATGATCAGTTCATATGGATTAGTGACCAACTTGTGAAAATTTGTAGTGACCTAATTCATGAGATCATTGGCTTAGATAACACTAGAGTTATACCTATTGCAGAGAAGCATGTGAAGAAAGAAGTCAAAACCCTAACACATTCTAAATGGGACAGAAGGGCAATGACAGTAAATGGTATCTTTCAGAAAGATGTGAGATTGATTGCCATGATACTCGGATATAAATTCTACTACAGTAGCAGACCTAATTCAGTATCTGCTGGAATAATCATGATGACATGGAGAATGATGAAGGAAAACATAAAATATAAGCTATGCGAAGTTCTAGCTCAGCAATTTTGGGAGAATGTGAAGCTAGTGTAGAAGGATAGAACTAAAACCTTTAGATTTGGTTCGTTGTTGATGCAATTGTTCAGTCATATTGAGCACAAGTTTCCTGGTTTACATCCTAGTGGTTGGAAGTCTAGAGTACCCACTGGCATACTGATTTTACAGAGTTACAAAAGGTAGAATACTACTTGGGTAGATGGAGAACTATTTGCTATGATCAAAATTATACATAAACAAATGAAGACAAGATACAGATTGCATGAGGACATTGTGGAAAAGTAAAAGGATACAATCTGTTTCATGGTTGAAATTGATTGTGTATGTTTTGAAGCAGTTACACCTAGAAAGAAATGGTGTTACCCCATGGGCTATGAAGTGAGTTCTGAAGTACTCACCATGAAAGTAGAACATGTTCCTACATCAGAAGTTGATACAATAGAAGAAAGATGGGGAACCTATGATGAAAAATCAGCAAAGGTGAAAGAGGAATAGTCTAGAGGACAGAGGAAAAGGAAAATTGCTAACCTTATTCATGATTGCGGTGTAAAAGTCAGACTAACAGAAGAAGAATTGAAAGAAGTTAAGAAGAAGATGGTATAGAGATCTCTTGGAGTAGCAAGTGGAAGCACTGATGCCCCTTCCACCCCTGAGGTAGTTATGGTAGATGGTCCACCTCATCCACAACAACAAAAAGAGAAAGAAAAGGATGTCACTCCTAGAGTTACAAGATCAAGTAAGCCTAAATCACCTAAAGTGCAAACCACAGCAGGAGAAGAGAAGAAAATAGTAAAACACATTTGGAAACCAGACATGAAGATGCTTGAGAAAAGAGCACTAGAGCAAGGTAAATTGGTTACAATTGACAAATACTATAACAGGTATGAGGAATTAGATAAGCTGAAGATAGAAGACATTGTGATAGAGCATTTGCTTACATTTACGAAGACTCTTTTAGAAATTAAATAAAGTATACCTACAAACCTGTATGCAAAATTGGAGAGCAGAAAACACTTGGAACAGATTGAGGATGATCATATCAGAAATAAGGAAATTGATAACATGTTGCCTGTGTTATCAATACAAGAGAGGGATAGTATATTCAAAGAATTGAAACCTCTGTTAAGAACCAAGGTTATACTATTGAAACTAATGGCAAGGAAGTATGATGAAGTGACTGAGGAAACTCAGAAGGCGTTAGAGAATATTTTGATGAGCTCTACTTCTAGCAGGCCCTCACCTCCTAAAACCTCATTTCCCACACAAATGGGAATGGGTGAAAGATCAAAGGTGACTGAGATATCTAAAGAGAAGAGTTAAGCAGACCCTCCACCAGATTTCTATGTCTCTAGTGTGGAAATGACCCTTGACCCCTCACAAGATGAGAAGGACCCCTTTGCAGGAAATTTGGACACCTCTATTATAAATGAAACAAAACAGAAAGAGGAAGTTGAGTAGAAAAAGGATGATGAACAGATGATAGAAAAAAAAGAAGATGAAAAGAAAGAGGTAAACTCACCATCTATTTCATTATTGGCAAGCAATGACATAAATGTGGATAGCATGGATGAAGTTGAATTGGTAAAACTGGCATTAAACAAAGCAAAGGAAATATCTGAACAGAAAGGAGACAAGAAGGCAAAATTAATTACTAGAGCTATTGATACTGTGAATAAATTGCTTCCAGTACCTATAGTTTTCTAGCTAAAAGATGACATTGAGAACTTGAAAATTACAATTGATGAGTTTGATGGACACTATGATAATTTGCTAAAGATTGCAGAGGAGAAGGTAGAGAAAACATATTTAGAGAAGAAGATGATAGAAGTCTACAAGTCCATCACATGGGACTTAGGGATTATAAAAAGTTGTTTGACAAATGAAAAGAGTTGCATTGGGCATGGAAGAAAATTGTTTAGCTATTGCATGAATCTGATTAGACATATACAGAATGTTGAGGACATTATCGCCAAGGAGAGGGAAACTCTAAACAATTTGATGGATGGTTGTGGAACATCTTCACAGTCCAAAACAGAACTAGACATAAAAGTTACACGAATATTGGCCAAACTCAGTGTATTGGAAAATGAAAAAGAGAGTATTGAAAATATTTAATTTGCTAAGGAGCTTTGTCACTTTGAAGTTATCCATACTTGAAGCTCATCTCTCAGATTTGGAGAAAGTTGCAAATTCATTAACTAAAGGTTTACCCATAGAAATGAAAGAGGCTGAAACTGCATCATTTGCAATGAATGGTTTGATTCAGATCAGTCAGATATTGTTCAAGACAGGGAGCACATAAGTAAAGCTTTTGGAAGAATCTTTTCAGGATATTCTAAAACCTGTAAGCAAGAACTGAAGCTTATTGCTTTTTACACACCTTTTTCATTGTTGTCAAAGGGGGAGAAGAGAAAAAAATGAATAGAGAAGAAAAATAAAATTATATATATATATATATATATATATATATAAAAGAAAGAGAGAAAAATATGGAGAAGAGATAAGGAGAAGAAGAGACCATTTTTGATTGGTTGGAACACTTAGTCATTTTTTGTTAAGTGTTGCTATCAATGCCAAAGGGAGAATTGTTGGAAAGTGATAAACTTTGGTAAATATGATTCAGTTTTTTGTTGTCATTTATGGAAACACATATGGGTTTAAGTTTGGTTACTTTGAAGATAAGTTTTGATGTTTCAAAATCGACTAAGTATAGTAGCAGAGATACATAAGTACATTTGATATCGAAGACATAGATTAATGAATTAGGTCAAGCAAGCTTAGAGGAAGAAATTATGGAGTATGTTTGACTTCCACCTAAGATTGATTTGGATTTGGTTAATTCTATGATGAGTTAGAAGGATTTGAAGACAGACAGACTGCAAAAGAACAACGATACAGAGCAGTTGAACAACAACGAAGATTGAGGGACTATGACTTGGACTCTAAACAATTGAAGTTGTATTTTGAATATTTATAGCCTACACATTGACTATGAAAGAGCACTGACTATGCATTTAATGTTTACTATATTAAATTTATTTTGTATTGAAGGCTGACTTAGTAATACTAGTAATATTCATACTGAGAGCCGACTTTGTAAAGTCGAGAGATATATATGTAAGATCTTTTTGGTAAAGATTTTATGTAGATGTAATAGTTATCTAGGTGAGAAGATATGAAAATGGCAGAGCAGAGAAAGACAGAGATGATTAAAGAACTATAAAGGAACTATTAAAGAATTAGTGATTCTTGTTTTATTCATGACTAAGAACTTTTTGTAACTGAATTGTATTGTAAGAGCTGTAAGCTCAGAGACCCCTAATAGGGTGTTGTGAACCTTTAACAGGGTTGTTACTCCTCTAAAAATGAAATGTACTATGTAATATTCAGCTCCTAACTAGGCTAGGTCTCCTTATAGGGACACTATACTTTAGTGCATGCTTGTGGGTATCATCTCCACCGGGGTTCTCCCTTGGCCAGGGTTTCCTCGTAAATAAATATGGTATTATGTGTACTGTGTCATTTACTTATGTTCTCTACTTTACTGGAAATGTATGATTAATGGTTAAGCATTTGAAGAGTTTATTTAAAGTGCTATTATACTGATTCACCCCCCTCTCAGTATAATACAATCCTAACAAAAAATAATTAAACTCTTCCTTTGCAATTCTTAGTCTGTACAATATGATGACCAACCCCTAGATTAGGGTTTCTACTACCTTAAATATGCTATCTCTCCATGCTTAGACCCTAAGGCCAGGATTTGGGCACAATTAAATCCCTTTCCTAAATTCTAGGAAATGTTGTCATGAAAACTTTTCAAAATTGAAAACTTGTCATGAGAAACTTTTACAACTTTTTGCATTTTATCAAACCACTATGCCTAATGACCCAAATTGACTTCAAATCATCATATAAGACCTTCAAACACCTAAAAATGCCAAAATCCAAAATGTCACTCCATTTTGGGGTCTCAACCCAAGTTTGACCATTTGGTTGAATTCTTAGGATTTGGACACTAGATCCTAATTGGATATCAAAATCCCTTGACCTAAACACACCTAACTCAGCACACACACTAAATCAACTATGGGACTTCATATTTTAGTCCTTATTAATTGGTGGTTTTCCAAACCAACCTACAAGCCAAAATGTGCTAAAGATCTCTACTAGACCTTAAGGTGCTCCTGCACCATGCATACAAAGGCTTATTTGGGTTTGGAAATCCACATTAGACTAGTAGATTGTCACAATTATGACTTTATTATCAGTTTTAGGTATTTGAGGTTTACGACAATAAAGGATTGCATTTGAAACTTTAACAAACTCAAGGGAGAAAATAATAACATACAATTTTTGTTTTGTTTTATTTGAGAAATTTTCTTGCATTAGTTGACTATAGATAAGTTCAAGACAAGAGGCCCACTTTTTGGTCAAAAAGTGGAAGTTTTTTTATGTAAATTAATTTTTTATATATTTTGAGTAAAAATTTAAAGCACTTGCACATAGATTCAAGTAATAAGGTCCATAAATATGAAATATAGGATTTTTGTGTGTAGTTTTCTAATATGTAATATATTCTAATACCTAGATGATAAAACTTGATTTTGTATTAGATGTACAAAATCTCTTTTTTAATGTCCTATTTTTTGAGCCAAAACATGCATGTGCATGACTAACATAATTTGACATAAATAAAGTTAAAATTTCTAATTCTTTTTTGGTGTGTTATGGTGAATTTTGATCAATATTTTTAAATATTTTTTTGTAGAATAATTTTTAATTAATTTTTTACTAATTGAAATTGCTATTTTTGAAAACCCTTCATGTATGGAAAACATAGTTTGAGCTAAACTAATCATAAAATTATTCTTGTTTTAATTGAGTCTAGATTGATCACATATTTTTTTTTAAAGTTTAAAAATCAAAAGCTTTTAAAAAACTACTAATACTTGTCATTTCAAGTTTATGAACTACTTTCCTCAATAATTAATTAATAAATATAAAAGTATGTCTAATCATAAGAAATCACAAATTTAAAAAATATACATCACCATCTATTATGGTTTCAAATTCATCAAAAAATTATTAAAAAGAGTCATTAGCCATATTGCTAATGTCAAATTTCTCTTTCTATTTTCATGGCATTGTACTTGCAAGTTCAAGATTAAGAGTTGGGTTTCCAAGCCTAGAACTAAAGAAAAACTATGGGTTCAAATTTATAATTTTATGAAATGTATACCCACACTACAATACATACCTTTTCTAAAAAATAATGTGTATATGATGTAAATAGAAATTGATACCAATTTCATTTTACAACATATATCCATTGTAAAAGTATTATTTGGTTCTATTTAAAATAGTTACCCATTTTGAAAATCAAAATAAATACTTGTTTCATTTAGGTAGGTGTTTAAGTTCAAGACTCCAATCCTAAGTGACTTTTATAAATCAAGTATTTGTTCCTATTGAGATTATTTTAAAGCTCATCACTTCCACTAAAACTGGACCCATTAACTTGCACTTACCATTTCAAGCTACACATTTTAGGAACTATAAAATTTTGCAAGGGACCTTGTGATTTATGTGGATGATCTAGGAGGCTAGAGATCAATATATATTTGTTTCCCACAATCACTTAGCTTCAAAAGGGGAAAGTTAGAAATATTTTAGTAAGTTAGAGATTCAAGTGAGAGCATAAGGATGGGGGTTCATAATGAAGTTCAAAGATGAGGATACAAAATATAGTAATTATTATTAGGACCTAGTAATTTCCTTATAAGTAGTTAAATGGTTACAACCCAATATATAAGTAACTTGGATTGCAAAAAAATGTACTTTTGATTTAAATTTTAGTAATGAATTGAAATATTTTGATGTTAAAACTTTTAACCTTCAAGGATTTTCCAAGGGTGTATATTTGGATTCATCATGTTTTGGGTATGTTTTTATTCATTTTGGTTAAACAACTAGATAGTACTTAATTGGAACCTCCTTATTGTGATGACATCAAGTCATTTTAGAGTACAGGGTTAAAATATGGAGAAGAACAATATAGTGTCATGAATTTCATCTCTTGAACATATTATCAAATTGAGGTAATTTTTAAAAGGCTTTCCTACAAATCATTGATTGGGAGACAATTTCAAAAGGTTAATTGTAGTCAAACTACCTATCTAAGGAAATCTACACTAAACAAGAGGAAATATGGTTCCATGAAGAATACAAGGTTTTGATAACATAACTATATAAATGGATGAAGTGTGAAATGGGATAAGGGAAAATATAATCCAATTGAAATCCTTAGAGGAAGAAAAAAGGGGTTGAAGGCCAATGGATGATGATGAGAGACATGTGAAAAAATATGCTAGAGAAGTGCAAGAAGTAGAATATTGGGAAGAATAATTAGAGTGGGTGAAGATGTTGAAGGTTATTTACAAAATTGTTGAGAGATCTTGGATGGAAATTTCTAACTACTTCAGTAATTTGAATCTTGAAGAATTGATTTATTGGACAAATAATATGTTAGAGTATATTGAGTATGAGGAAATTAAGGACCTTCATAGAGTTATATTTGTAGATACAAAGCTAAAGAGATATGCTAATATGTAGTAAAATGAGGTGCAATTGGAAATAAAAAGGAGGGGAAAGAAAAAAAATGAAATGGGAAAGGATGGTCACATATTTGAAATACCAATGGAAAATTAATTGAAAATAATAAATAAGTTTTAAAGCATGAGGAAAAGAGATAGGATTGTAAATAAGTACACTAAATAATTACACAAGTTGATGTTAGAATTAAGGAAGCATGCACAACTAAGACGGGGGAGTGAATCACATAAGTCACAAAACTCCAAACCTTTAACCAAATTATAAACTTAATCTCAAATCTGAATGATAAACATGAATGCAAAAATATAACATAGTAATCAACACATAACACCAAGATTTTTGATGTGGAAACCCGGTTAAGAGAAAAACCATGGTGGGGATAAAACCCACAACATGAATGTACTCTATCAAAAGCACTTTACCCAATTGGGAGTAATAAAAAGGGGAAAACACATACATTCAAGCACACTACCTATTGATCACTACTCAAATACAACAAGGAATTCAACCCAAAGGAAGGCTCACTACCTTATAGAAATATTTGATCAAAAATCATAGTGGACAAACTATCCATAACTCATGAGATGAAAAACAACATCTCTGATATGCCAAAATAATTCCTATGAAGCGCATTAAACCCCTTGCCTCAATTGTAGATTCTGCTCATACCTCTTCTCTCATACCATTCACATACCACTCTCTCTCACACACACCTTGACAATAAAAAATTATTACATGTTTATATAAATTACATCAAATTTACATCAACTAGCTCGGTTTGGGACCTAATTACAAAATATTAATTTTTTACAGCTCAATATTGATAGAGATGCTCAAAGGTGTGCTTGCACAAACACTTATCTAGGACTCCACTTGTCCTAGTATTATCTAGATCCTAAAATTACTCCTAGGAACTTACTAGTCTTTTCTCTCTTTCCCTAAGACTACTCTAACTCAACTCTATTAGTTGGTCATCTTGTGCTTCACCTTGGGGAATAACTATCATTAACGGTACTTCAACTCTTCACTCCTCCTTGGATGAATCCAAGTGCAAATGCACCATAAAATATTCAAAAGTGCTGCATGGGGTGTATCTATCATTGAATAAAATATTTTAATTCCATATGACTCCATTAGAATGGGCCATCAAGGCTTTCTCAATCGAGTTCAAGATTGACTATGCTTTTGGCCTAATAGGCCTAATTGGTCTACTAGCCCTAAACAAGGTGTTTTTCCTGATTTACTCTCAAAACTTCTAAACGACCCTAAAAAATAACATGACATTCAAATACCCTTTATCAAGACCTTTAGTATTTTTGTAGTCTTAGGTTTCTAAATCATTCGTATAGTGGAATCCTAAAATGTAGGGCAAATAAGGCTAATTAGGCTTAAATTGTGCAGTCCTATGATTTCTAAATACAAATCTACCTAAATGGATTGGCCAATGCATAATATCACTTTTAGGTGTCTATAGGAACAATATCTCTTTGAAAACACACTTGGTTCTAAGCTCTCACTCTTTCCCCTGCAATTGCACTTCACTTTCTCTCTATCATGCACCTAGCTGGGCAATCTGATCTCACCTAGGGCATGATGCAAAAAATAGAAAGATTTATCTAATGAGATCCTCCTTCGAAAAAAACATCCTCTAATGGTTTACCTTCCATATTAATCTAGGTTGTGATTATTTTCATGGTGGATAACTATGGGGGAGCCATTCTACCAAAACCAGTCTAAACTACACTAGTAACTACTCTATTCACAAAACAATTTTAAAAACTAATCTGATGATATCAAAACCACTACAATACTGAACAAAAAGTTCTTAGAAGTATCTATACTACATAGAACCAACACTAACTTTCAAACTTCAATCTATAAAATAACTCTGAAACACAATGCAAGTCGACTATCACTGTAAACCATAACTCTGAGCTTTCATTCACTTCAAAAAATTACATTCCTTCACTCTATGCCTCGGGAAATGGGATCATTTTGGTCTTAATATTCCATACCCATTATTATAGGCAATAATGGAAACTACTCATGTTGTTACCTCGAAAGGAATCAAATTCTGCAAATGTTGTCATGCAACATTAAAAGTTGCCAAAAATGTTGTCAAGCAATATTGTGACAACTTTTACATCTTTTAGAAAAATTAATGCTAAGGGTCTCTAACCAACCTATAATGGTGTAGAAACATTATAGGAACCATTTTAGGCATAAAAATACCGTTTCCTAAGCCTTAAAGGCTTTAAGTCACATTTAAACCCATTTTCCCATCTTAGGCCTAATCTAGCACTAACAACTAGAAAAGAATAAATATCTAGGGTGGATTGAGCCTAGTCTAATCCACCTACGAACACACATGCAAGTGTTAGAATAGCTGAGAGGGGGGGGAGGGGGTTGATTTAGTGGCCTCAAAAATATTCCAGTAAATCAACCCAAAAACTTAGTACCACAATATTAAGCCTCTAGTTATCTTCAGTCCTACAAAATGAATGCCTTCAAATAATATTAACAAATAACTACTACTCGAATTTCACTGTTAAATCTTATTCTTAATATTTACCGATTAGCACTCTTTTATTTACCAAAAAATAGTAAATTACTTAGTGTATATCGATCAATCCAGATTAGTTATGTGAAATGAAAAACACTAAAGTAATGACTCATAAACACATTGACACATGGATTTTTAACGTGGAGACCATGTTAAGGGAAAAACCTCTTGGGACTGGTAACCCAAAATTTTCACTATTCTGAAGTGAGCTTGGTGAAGATCCAACCCTGTTAAAGGTTACAAACACACTGGTAGGTGTAGCCTTGTTAGAGGATTTAAATAGAATAGTTTTTCACTTGATATCTGGCATCTCTATGCTACCTTCTATGACCAAACCGAGTGTAGTTTGTCAAATGGTATCTGGCATCTCATGCTATCTTTATGATCAAAATTTTTGATACTCCTTGGAATGTATCTCAATATATAAAGGATTGCTAAGTCCTTCTCGGTTAAGAGAATTTCTGATCCAATGGTTAAATTGAAACAATAAATGATCTGTTCACATATACAACTATAGACTTGCAGATTTTCAAATCTATTATAAGCTCATAATACCTTTCTAATCAATGTATATTTTCAATACCTTTGCTCCACTTTTTTTTGCTCAGTGATGTTGTGCTTTGTTGCTCAATGTCTGCATAATTAGCTCTATTCTTCAACTTGATTGATATGGTCTGATTGAAGTCTTCCTTCATCAGTTTCTCTTCAACATCCTCTTTCTCTCTATTCACCCCTAATTCACAATGAATTAGATTGTCTCTTTATAGACATGATATCACCATTTATAAGTTCTTGATTTTCTTGTTCTTGGCGTGATCCACAATCTTAGCCAATATTGCTTTAAATCTTTTACTCCTATTTTATCTCGTAGATATCTTCTTGCCAACTGTGGTAAAAAAATTTAAATCTTTCACTTATCTCTGGATTTAACTTGTCGATGAAAACAATGTTAACAACCAGTTAACTCTATCTTTATCCCTTGCCAGCTAAGTATTTTTTCATTTATGAACCTCATTTCTTTTCGGTGTTTAACTCTTTGATAGCTTTGGTCAACACTTCAGTTGTCCTTGGGCATCTCCGTCGGGGTTGTCGGTCCGTCGGTAGTGCTTGTGATTTTTCTCATCGATAATGCTTAATGGATTTCTTGCTTAGGCATCACTATGACTTTCCTCTCAGGGTTCTCTATCCATCAGTGTGCACTTGTCTATCAGTTTCTGTTGTCACTTTGTGAATATTGATCTTTTATGAATTACTGAAAGCACAACCTTTATCTTTCTGGTTCTCTAAAGTCTTTGACACTTTGTAAATAACCAATCAGATTATATCAAGTTGACATCAATTAAAATATAATACATTAACTGATTTAATGTCTTGCATTATCTTTTTGCATTTCAGTGATCAACTTAACATCTTCAAACATTCAACCAGTTATGGTTCATCAATCTCTCCCTTTGGCATTGATGGAAACACACTACATTATCACACTATATTATTACTAATACAATATGAAATATATCAGTTGTATTTCTTCAATCTCTCCTAAATCTTTTTTTCTATAACCAACACAAATTTTTGGCTATCGGTGAGCTCATATAGCTTATATTTGTTTCTTGTAGAGTTCTCTCTTCAATCTTCAATCCCTTTACTGGATAGATGTATTAGCTTCTGATTTTGTTTTTGATATGTGCTCTCCCTTAACTGTTCCTCTCCTTGATCATCTCTTTTTATTTTGACAAAAATCTCTCCCTTTTGATATTCCTCTCCCTTATGATGGATATTTTATATGTAATCTCTCACTTTGGATATTCTGGATATTCTCTCCCTTTGGATACTGATAATCTCTTCCTTTGAATCTCTCTCCCTTTTACAAGAATGCCAAAGTAAAATTTTTATCATGCCAGAGCTATATCCTTTCACCTTTTATAATTTAGTCCTTGAATTTCCCTATCCATCAGCAATACAACTCTATAATAGCCAAAATTGTCTCTGGTGTTTGGTGCAGAATTGTACCTTGCTATGTATAGATGTATCTTTGCAGTCCTTTTCCTTACTTTCATCAACATGAATGATCTTCTGATTTTTGTATAGGTTGATGCAATTCCCTAGTCAGCTTACTGACTGATAGACAAGGGTTGGACCCCTAGTTCCTTTCTTAGGTACTCAAAAGTATCTTTCAGTAATGGCTTGGTAAATAAGTAAGCTAATTGTTCCTTGGATTGAACATATTCTAGTATCACTTCTTTTTCTTGCACTTGTTTACTTAATTAGTGATACTTGATAGCAATATGCTTATTCTTAGCATGCATGACTGGATTCTTAGAAATATTTATTACACTAGTATTATCACAATAGATAATCACTGGTTCAAGAATCTTCATATTCACACCTTCCAGTAATTTTTTGATCCATGCAATATTTGAGCAGTTTGCAGCAACAACCACAAATTCTACTTTTGTAGTAGATTGTGAGATGCATCCTTTCTTCTTGTTGATTCATGTGACAATTCTTTCACCGATGAAGAATGCTCCTCCAGTGTGCTCTTTCGGTCATCTAAGTTTCCAGCCCAATCAACATCTATATAGACTTGAAACTCAAATTTGCCTTCTATTTTATACCAGAAGCCATCGTTCTTGGTGTTCTTTAGATATCTCAGAATTCTCTTGACAAGAGTCAAGTGTGATTCTTTGGGATTAGCAGAGAATCTTGCAACTATTCCAACTACATGTGCTATATCTGGTGTGGTATGAACAACATACATTAGTTTTCCAATTATTGATCTTTACAAGGTCTAATTTACCTCATTTCATATATCTTCTTTTGTCATCTTACATCTTGTTGCCATAGGTGTTCGAACTGGTTTGGAATCTTCCATGTTGACTATCTTCAACACTTTCTTGATGTATTTGGACTGAGTGATATATATGTCTACATCTTGTTAAAGAATCTGTAGACCAAGAAATAATTTGATCTCCCCAATCATAGACATGTCAAACTCTTTTCTCATTTCATTAGCAAAGGATTTACATAACATTTTATTTCCCCCAAATATGACATCATCAATAAATATTTCAGTAATCAGACTATTACCATCAGTATCTTCTTTTAAATACAGCTTGATGTTTTCACTTGTTCTTACAAATTCAATGCTTATGAGATAGGAGTGAGATCTTTCATACCATGCTCCAGGTGTTTGCTTCAATCCATACAAGGCTTTATGTAATCTACATACCATGTTTCTCTTGTTTGGATCAACAAGCCCTTTTGGTTGTTCAATGTATACCTCTTCTTCTAGTATTCCATTTAGGAATGTAGATTTGACATCCATCTGGTATACCTTGAATCTTTTGAATGCAACATAAGTAAGTAAGATTCTTACTCCTTCTAGTCTAGAAACGGGTGCAAAGGTTTCTCCATAATCAATACCTTCTTCTTGTGCATACCCCTTGCATACTAACCTTTCCTTATTTCTTGTGACTTGTCCATTCTCATTTAGCTTGTTTCTGAATATCCATTTGGTATCGATGACATTCTTTTCATCTGGTCTTGGTACTAATGTCCATGTACTATTCTTCTCAATATGATCTATTTTTTCATTCATAGCATTGATCCATTCTTCATTTTCAAGTGCAGTATTAACAGATTTAGGCTCAAAATCACAAAGTAAACATCTAGTGTTTAGTTACTTCTTGTTCTCATTCCAGCCTTCTTGTCTCCTATGATCTGATTCTATGGATGATGTCTTGTAACATACTTGGAAAGTTTTGGTTCAACTATTTTTCCATTATTCTGATCATCTTCTTGACCTTCGTTCTGATCTCCATTGCTCAAAACATCATCTTGAGGAATTTCCTGATTTTTAGTAATTGCAGCCTGATGCTCAGGTGCAATGTTTTGTTGCTCAGGAGCGATACACTATTGCTTGGGAAGAGTGTTAGGTTCTTCAGTGTAAACAAACCTATTGTATTCTTCTGATTCTTTTTTTCTTTCCTTATCATTCTTCTTTTCAAATTCATCTATTCTTATATTTTCACTTTCAATGATCTTGTTAGAGGACTTGTTAAGACATTTATAAGCCTTGCTTTTGGTGGAATACCCTAAAAAGATACCTTCATAACTTTTGGAGTCAATCTTTCCATTTCTATCATCTTTTAAAATATAACATTGACTACTGAAAATTCTGAAGTAACTTACATTGGGTGTGTAACCATACCATAGCTCATAGGGTGTCTTCTTTGTATCCTTCAGTTATACTATGTTCAATGTGTAGACAACAGTACTGACACCTTCCCTGAATAATGTTTGAGTGATGCTATTCTCTATCATTAGTTTTCTTGCACAATCAACAATGGATCTATTTCTCCTCTCAGCAATCCCATTTTGCTGTGGTGTTCTTAGTGCAGAAACCTATCTTTTAATTCCATGCTCATTACATAAGTTATTGAATTCATCTAAAATATATTCCCCTCCTCTATCTAATCTTAAGCATTTCAATTCCTTACCACTTTTTTTTTATACCATTTAAACATCTTGAATGTTTATGATTTTTCTTTTAAGATCATAAGTGTCATCATTCTAGAATAATCATAAACAAAGAGAATGAAATATCTATCTCCATATTAAATATTTTTTCTCATGGGTCCACATAGATCAGTATGGACTAATTCTAGAATAGCACTAGATGTATGGGATTTACTCTTGAAACTAGAGTTTGTCATCTTACCTTTTTGACAATTCTTGCACATGATATGCTCGGTAAGCCTCTTACTCTTCTTTTAATTCTTATCTTTATCATGTTTTCAAAATTCACATGAAATAATCTCTTATGCCACAACCATATGTCTTTGTTTCTAGCCATTAAACAAGTGGTGTTAATGTCATCAAGATAGAAAGGTTACCTTTTGTCTATTCACCAGTTCCGATCAACCTTCCTGATTCATTAAAGATATTTTCCTTCTTATTCTCAAATGCTACTCGGTGACCTATGTTATTCAGATGTGAAACACTCAATAGATTATAATTCATTCATTCTACCCAGTAAGCATTTTCACATTTGATAAGTTTATTCAACATTATGGTTCCTTTACCTTCAACTGGACAAGGTGTGTCATTACCCATTCTTACTGATCCACCAATGTAATATTCAAAAGTTTCAATTTTTTTTTTATCACCGGTCATGTGGTGAGTGCAGTCACTATCTATGATCCAGACATCATTCTTACTAACCTTAGATATGAGTGCAGTCTCTACATACCTTTATTTTTATTCATCTGAATCATCCTTCATGGCTACAAATACCATCTCAATGTCTTCATCAGATTCGGTTTCAGTTTCTCTAGCTCTGTTCTCAGCCAGGTAACAAGCTTTCTTCCCTTTGTCATTGTAGTCTCGGGTATATCTTCTATCAGATTGTTAGTTGCTTCAATAATATCTGTTATCACCTCGGTCAAACTTCTTTTCATATGTTCTATCATCTTTTCTTCTGTCAAGACATCTTGCAGCAAAGTGTCCAACCTCTTTACAATTAAAAACTACAAGTGGTAATTTACCTTTGTATCCACCTTTTCCTCTCTGCAATCCTCTTTCCATTAGTGCTTCAATATCATCAAGTTCTTGTTCATCACTATCACTTTCACTATCATTCCTCATAGTTTGTTTATGACTTGTCTTACTTATTTTCAAAGAAGATTTGAATGCAGATTCTATAGATGGTAAGAGACTATTATCAAATTTATTCATCTCAAATGAAATGAGTCTACCAATTAGACTATCTAGAGTAACAATATTGTTTGCAACTACTCTCATTTCTTGTATAGAAGATACTCTAATAACATATATAGGTAGTAAGGTTCTTAGGATTTTACTTACCACTGTCTCTTCTTCAAGTACACCTCCAACTCCTTGGATAGCATTGACTACCACTTTGATTCTATAGTTATACTGAGTGATATTTTCTCCTTCTTTCAACTTTAGGTCATCAAACCTCCCTCTTAAGATTTTTGCCTTAGCTCTTAGTATATTAGCATCTCCTCCATGTACCAGCTTCAATTTATCCCACATTTTCTTTGTAGAGGTGCCGGTTTTGACATCTTCAAACTCAACATCAAAGAGTGAGGAAGCAACTTCTATCATCATGCAATTATTCTCATGCTTTTCTCTCAATTTCTCAAGTGTGTGAGGTCCTGTAGGCAACACATATTCAATATATAGGTGTTGAGTAATATCATTACCAATACCTGATAGGTGGAGTCTTATTCTGCTTTTTGATGATGCAAAGTTGTCTTTGTTCAACTTGGGCACATCTCATTTGTTCATCTTGTGATCTTTTGCTTGAGTTGTTAAACTTCCTTTCTAAGAACACAAGCTTTGATACCAATTGTTAGAATAATTAACAGGGGGGGTGAATCATTGGCCTAAAATATATTCTAATAAATCAACCCAAAAACTTAGTTCCACAATATTAAGTCTATAGTTATCTCTAGTCCTACAAGATGAACGCCTTGAAACAATTTTAACAAATAACTACTGATCGGAGTTCACTGTTAAATCTTATTGTTACTGTTTACCAATTATAAGTCTTTTATTTATGAAAAAATAGTAAATTAATTAGTGTATACCGATCAATCTAGATAAGTTATGTGAAATGAAAAACACTAAAGTAATGACTCATAAACACATTGACACATGGATGTTTCAACGTGTAAACCCTGTTAAGGGTAAAACCACTTGGGACTGGTAACCCAAAATTTTCACTCTTCTGAAGTGAGCTTAGTGAAGAGCCAACTCTGTTAAAGGTTACAAACACACTATTAGGTGTGACCTTGTTAGAGGATTTAAATAGGATTGTTTGTCACTTGATATCTGGCATCTCTATGCTACCTTCTATGACCAAACTGAGTGTATTTTGTCAAATGGTATCTGACATCTAATGCTTCTTCATGACCAAAATTTTTGATACTCCTTGAGATGTATCTCAATATAGAAAGGATTGTTAAGTCCTGCTCAGTTAAGAGACTTTCTAATCCAATGGTTAAATTGAAATAGTAAATGATCTATTCACATATACAACTATAGACTTGCATATTTTCAGATCTATTGTAAGCTCTTAATACCTTTCTGATCATTGTATCTTTTCAATACCTTTGATCCATTTTTTTCTTCTCAATGATGTTGTGCTCTATTGCTTGGTGTCTACAGAATTAGCTATGTTCTTCATCTTGATTGATCAGGTCTGATTTAAGTCTTCCTTCATTAGTTTCTCTTCAACATCCTCTTTCTCTTTATTCACCCCTAATTCACAATGAATTAGATTGTCTCTTTATAGACATGATATCACCGTTTCTAAGTTCTTGACTTTCTTGTTCTTGGTGTGATCCATGATCTTAGCCAATATTTCTTTAAGTATTTTACTCCTATTTTATCTCATAGATATCTTCTTGCCAACTGTAATAAAACAACTTTAAATATTTCACTTATCATTGGATTTAACTTGTCGATGAAAACAATGTTAACAACCAATTAAATCTATCTTTAGCTCTTGCCAGCTAAGAATTTTGTTATTTCTAAAATTTAGTTCTTTTCAGTGTTTAATTCTCTGATAGCTTCGGTCAACACTTCAGTTCTCCTTGAGCATCTCCGTCGGGGTTGTATGTCTGTTGGGATTGTCTTTCTGTCGGTAATGCTTGTGATTTTTCTCATTAGTAATTTTTATTGGATTTCTTGCTTGGGCATTAGTGTGACTTTCCTCTTAGGGTTCTCTATCTATCGGTGTGCACTAGTCTATTGGTGTCTATTGTCATTTTGTAAATATTAATCTTTTGTGCATTACTGAAAGCACAACCTTTATCTTTTTGGTTCTCTAAAGTCTTTGACACTTTGTATATAACCAATTAGATTATATCAAGTTGACATCAATGACAATATAATCCATTAACTCATTTAATGTCTTGCATTATCTTTCTGCATTTGGATGATCAAATTAACATATTCAAACATTCAATCAGTTATGGTTCATCAACAAGACCTTCTAAGGTCAAATTAAACACTACTGACTTGGCTAAGGTCAGTACAAGCAAAAATTGTAACTAGTCTTAGGGATTTTACTAGGCGCTCCTACACCATCCTCCACAAATGAAAAGACTTCAATCCATCCTTTGATTGAGTAAGTTGGAATCCACTCCCAACTTCTTGAATTCAGTCTCCTTGATCCAAGTGGCCTCTGCATCACCTTGTCTATGCCATTTAATCAAATTCTCATAATAAGTTATCTGTCTGGTCTTCTTGTAGGCCCTAGATTCAAGTATCTTTTCTACCTTCTTAGGTGGAGTAGGGGTAAAGTTAAGGTCTTCTACCTCTTTTATGAAATCTGTAAGGCTCTGGTCTAGATCTGGAGTGGGATCCTTGTAAAGGACCAAGTCTGCAACATTGAAAATTGGAGATAAACTAATGTCCTCAGGGAGCTCAACCTTGTATGCATTGTTGCCATATTTGGCCAGAATGGTACATGGCCCTAATCTCCTCATTTGAAACTTATGTAGTAATCCATTCTATAGTCTATCTTTGTTCAAATGAACCATTACCAGATCTCCTACCTAAAATTGAACATCTTTCTTTCTTTCATCCACCTTCTGCTTGATCTTTGCAATGTTCTCTTGTAGAGTTTGTCTCACTATTTCATGCACCTCTTTCATGGAGTGTGAAAATTCCTCAACATAACCACTACCCTTGGATCCATCCTTTATATCTATGAGCTCAAATATGCCTCTAGGGTGTATTCCATAAACTATCTCAAAAGGACTCTTACCAGTAGTCCTGTTCACATTATCATCATAGGCATACTCTGTCTGTCCTAGGAGTTGATCCCAAGTCTGACCATACTCCTTTTTAAGACACCTCAATAGGTTTCCAAGGCTCCTATTGACCACCTCTGTTTGGCCATCTGTTTGAGGGTGATATGCAGACCCAAAAGATAGGTTAGTTCCCAACTTATGCCACAAAGTTTTCCAAAAGTGACTCATAAACTTAGTATCTCTACCAGAGACTATACTCAATGGTAATCCATGTATCCTCACAACTTCCTTGAAGAATAAATGTGCTATGTGGAAAGCATCATGCACTATCTTGCATGGGACAAAATATGCCATCTTATTGAATCTATCTACAATAACATAGATACTATCCATTCCCTATTTGGTCTTTGGAAATCCCACAACAAAATCCATGCTCAAGCATTCCCATGGTCTACTAGGAATGGGAAGAAGTTGGTAAAGGCCTTCATTGGAATATGTACCCTTTTATTTTTGACATACAACACAAATTTATACATACTTCCTAATATCCAAATTCATTTTAGGCCAAAAGTAGAACCTCTGCCCTAACTCTTGGGTGTTATTGATACCAAAATACCCACTTAGTGCACCATTGTGCTTCTCTTGTATCAATGTTTCTCTAATTGACCCTCTAGGAACACATAATTGACTTCCTTTAAACAATAGATTACTTTGCAAAGTATATTCATATAATTCACTATGAAAATGATTCTTGTACTCTTGACATACCTTATAGATGTCTGCAAAGTCTTCATCTTCTACATATAGGTCTTTGAAACTCTCAATACCCATGCTCTGTAGGTGTATCTCTTGTATAGTCAGGGATCTTCTACTTAATGTATCTAATACCTTATTCTGTAGTCCCTTCTTGTGCTTAATGTTGAAAGTGTAGGCTTGCAGATACTCTACCCACTTCATATGTTTATAACTAAGTTTGTCTTGTGATTTTAGGAAACTTAGTGCTTGATTGTCTGAATAGACTAAAAATTCCTTTGGAAGTAAATAGTGCCTCCATTTTCTAAGTGCTTGGAATAGAGAATACATCTCTAGGTAATAAGAAGAGTACTTCTTCTTTGCTTCACTTAGCTTTTCACTGTGGAAAGCCACTGGTCTTCCCTCTTGGCTCAAGACTGCACCAATGGCCACATTACTAGCATTACACTCAACTGTGAACAACTTCTCAAAGCTTGGTAAATTTAATATTGGTTGAGTGGAAATATTTTTCTTCAACAATTCAAATCCATGGTTAGCTTTCTCATTCCAAAAAAACTTAGTTTTCATCCCTTCTTTTTATAGTATCAAGCATAGGAGCACAAATAACACTAAATTTCTAAACGAACTTCCTATAATATCGGGCTAAACCATGAAAACTTCTAACCTCTGTTGCATTCATTGGACTAGGCCAATTGAGAATGGCTTCCACTTTTCTTGGATCCATCTTTAGATTGCCTTGGGACAACACAAACCCAAGGTATAATAGCTCATGCTTCATGAATTCACATTTCTCCAAATTTATCATCAACTTCTCCTCATGTAGCTTCTTGAAAACAATCTGTAGATGTATGAGATGTTCTTCTTTGGTCTTACTATAGATTGGTATATCATCTAGACACACTACCACAAATTTTCCTATGTATTCTTTAAGGACTTTGTTCATAAGCCTCATGAATGTAGATGGGGCATTGGATAGCCCAAATGGCATTACAAGCCATTCATACAAACCTTCTGTGGCTTTGAAGGCTATCTTCCATTAATCTCCCTCATTAACTCTAATTTGGTGGTATCCACTCTTTAGGTCAATCTTAGTGAAAAATTTAGCTTCTCCTAGAAAATCCATTAGGTCTTCTATCCTAGGGATAGGGAACCTATACCTAATGGTTATCCTATTTATTGCTCTTGAGTTAGTACATAGCCTCCAAGTTCCTCCCTTTTTAGGTGCTATGACAGTGGGGACAACACAAGGAATAATGTTTTTCCTAATAAGACCTTGGCTTAGGAGTTCTTGGATTTTCTAAGCTATTTCTTCATTTTTTTGTGGGGTCATCTTATAGGTTGCCTTATTAGGAAGGGTAGATCCTGGAATAAATTCAATTTAGTGACTAACAATTCTCTTAGGGGGTAGGATTTATGGTTGTCCATCACTTAAAATTCCTTCACACCTCTACAACATCTCCTACACTTCCTTAGGCAACTCTATCTTCTTGATTGTCTTGTCTGCACTTTCTTCCTTTGGCTTCAACACAAGTGAAAATCCTACTCCCTCTCCTTCCTCTAAGGTTTCTATGAACTCATTCTCACTAACCATAATAACATTGGGGTGTGTAGACTTCATTTCTCCATCCTCTAACAGTGACTGTATCTTGTAATTCATACTGTCTTTCTTGAATTAATAAGAAATATTTTCTCCATCATGCATGTCCTATCTGTTGAATTTCCATGGCCTACCAAGGAGTGGGTGACATGAATCCATAGGTAGGATGTCACACAACACCTTGTCTTTGTATCTCCCAATTTAAAATTCCACCCAATCTTGTTCATTGACAAGGACATGATGTCCTTTATTCAACCAAGTGACTTCTTATAGGTTGGTATGGGGTATTCTCTTCATCTTCAGTTTTTTGACTAACTCCTCTAACACTATGTTGTCAGTAGACCCTGATTCTATGATGAATCTACAAACTTTTCCCATCATCTTGCATTTCACTCTAAATAGTGACCTTCTTTGACTAGGTTCCTCTTTGTCTGGATCCTTGATTAATGTCCTTCTCATCATCAATTTCTCTCCTTCTTCTGACTCTAGGGGTACCTTGGGGTGTTTACTTCCACCACTAGACTCCTCTTGAACATAGTTTACCCTCTTGTCACTTTCTTGGGAATTTGAGCCTTTCTATGGACATCTGTATGTAGGGTGTCCCATTTGGTTGTTGTGGTAATGTTAGGAATAACAGTCCACAAGACAAATGAGAGGGGGGGGGGGGTGAATCAGTTTTAATATAGATTATTACACTTTAAAATTTATAAACCAAATCTTCAAATGTAAATGATAACACAATAAATGCCAACACCATAACACAATATTTGTTATCGAGGAAACCCTGTTAAAGGTAAAACCTAGGTGGGAATTAACACCCACAAATAATGTACTGAGAGTATAGTATCCTTGTTAAAAGATATTAGCCCTGTTAGGAGCTTGTTACAACATTACAATACACAGTCCCTGCTAGGAGACAGACCTTGTTAGGAGTCAAAGAAAATAGTAGGCTCACTGCAAAGGAACACTTCCCAAAGAAGGTTAAAGCCACCCTCAAGGATTTACAATCTGAATCAAGTGTATAAAGAAAATACACATTCTAGTGAACTGTTTGATAGCAACTATCTTTGCTTGGTCAGTTCCAATGAAGTATCAACTCTGCTCTATATCCAACAGTCAGCAAGCTTCGCAGCTTCCACACATCTCTATCTTTTTCTCTATCACATCTTCTCCACAAGAAAATATCATTCATATATACCCTCTTACAATAATTCATTAGGTCAACCAGTTAAGCTTTCCTAATACATAATTAACTAGGTCGGCAAATTAAGGCTTTCCATCATACAAATAATTACATAACTCCTTGCTAAGCTACACATGGTATCTATAACAAGTAAAAATCATTTACAATTCATCACATATACTTCCAGATCCGTAATTCATTCTCATAATTAATTTCAAATGCTACATGTCTAAATTCGGCCAGGAAATAGGTCTTCTCCAGAATACACACCACAACTGACATCATCAGTATCCAAACCACATTCAAACTCAACCCATTACTCTACCATATGTCAGTTGTATACCACTAAGCTTGCATGTTTTGAAATATCTTCACCAAAAAGATATACCCAAATCACGAAGACCTGCTCTGTCCAAAATCATAGTTATAGTCCAGAAAACTAGTCTTCACAAAATCAACTGTAACATCCACATTATGCAACATAGAGCCAAGAGAGCTTAGGAATAAGGTCATCACACATCCTTCTACATAAATCCAACTTTGATCATTCTGAATCATCTATACAGTGTCCGTACACGCCTTCTAGTTAAGTAGCCAGTCTATCTTCTCCATAGAAATATATGTTGACATCAGTGAAAAAACATGAATATCAAGAACATGATCAGTAACGAAAAATGATATCATCCAAAAATCTCCCCCTCTGGCATTTATGGAAACATATGGTAAAATCCATATGCATCAACCCAAAATTACTCTCTCAATATCCTCAACACAAATCTCCCCAAAACAATAGGGATTTTCACATAGATTCCTTCCCCCTTTGGAAACAATGGAAAAGGGTGCTTTAACTCATCCATATTCTTCTGTAGTCCCCCCATTTTTTTTTAAATCTTCATGTCTAATCAGCTAGGTGCAAGATCACCCAAATGTACTCCATAGTATTCTCCCGCGATCACTCCCCCTAAGGAGTAGATTCATACATCAAGTCCAGAGATTAATATAGCTATGAGATCCACTCGAGTGATGCATATCTACACCATTTTAGTCTTCACTGGGAGGGGCCATCATCCCAAGGATTCCCCTGAGATATTCAAAAGAATCTTTTGGCAAAGGTTTACTAAATATATTTTCCATCTGTTCCTTGGTGTTAATATATTGTAGTTTAATCTCTTTATCTGCTACCTTCTCCCTCAAAAATGATACATGATATAAATATGTTTAGTCTTTGAATGCATTACAAGATTCTTTGACATATTTATAGTGCTGGTGTTATCAGAATGGATAATCACTGGTTCTTTGAAAATTATTCCAATGTCCTTGAGCATTTGTTTCATCCAAATGACTTGTGTACAGTTTATTGCAGCAGCAACATACCCTGACTCAATAGTAGATTGAGCAATACAGTTCTGCTTCTTGCTCAACCAAGAAACCAACCTTTTCCCAAGGAAAAACACCACCACTTGTACTCTTCCTGTCATCCACATTACCTTCCCAATCAACATCATTAAAATCCTGTAGTGTAAAATCATTATATTTTTCATACCATAATCCATATTCTACTATCCCTTTTAAATATCTAAAAATTCTTTTCACAGTAGCAAAATGTGTCTCTTTAGGATCTGCCTGATATCTAGCCACAATTCCAACTGCATTGGTAATATCTGGTCTAGTGTGTCGTAGATATTATAGACCCCCAATCATTGATCTGTACTTATTTTGAACAACACTTTGAGTCTCATCACTTTTAGTCAGTTTGTTTCCTGTTACCATGGGTGTTCCAATAGGTTTACAATCTTTCATCCCAAATTTCTTCAACATTTCTTTAAGATATTTAGTTTGAGATATAAAAATGCCCTTCTTACTCTGATTAATTTGCAAACCAATAAAAAATTTCATCTCACCAATCATTGACATTTCAAACTCATTCTCCATTTCTTTAGCAAACTTCTTACTCATTTTGTCATTTCCTCCAAAAAAGATATCATCAACAAAAACTTCTGTAATTAAGATTCCATTTTCATCAGTTCTTAAATACAAATTACTGTCTTCATTAGCTTTTCTAAAACCAAGACAAAGTAGATGTTTATCCAGTCTTTTATATCATGCCCTCGGTGCTTGTTTCAGTCCATACTGTGCCTTCTTCAGTCTGCAAACCATGTTTTCATCATCTGTCAAAGAAAAACCATCAGGTTGCTCAATGTACACTTCTTCTAGATCACCATTCAACAATGTTGACTTCACATCCATTTGATACACTTTAAAGTCTTTATGTGCAGTATAAGCAAGGAATAGTCTCACAGCTTCCAATCTAGCAACAGGTGCAAATGTTTCTTCATAGTCTATGCCTTCTTCTTGTGAGTAGCCTTTACATACCTGTCTAGCCTTGTTTCTTACCATTGTGCCTTTCTCATCCATCTTGTTTCTGAAAACCCATTTAGTGCCAATCACATTTTTGTTCTTAGGTCTTGGAACCAATTCCCAAGTGTTGTTTCTCTTTATATGTTCTAGTTCTTCTTCCATGGCTTTAGTCCAAGATTCATCTCTACATGTTTCATCAGTAGTCTTTGGTTCAACTTAAGAAATCAAACAAATTTCATCTCTAGCTTTGGATCTAGTCATTATCCCTTTGTTTGCATCACCAATAATTTGATCTTCAAGATGGTTCTTCTTAACATACCTTGGTGTTTTTAATATCTTAGTAGCTTCAGTCAGTTCTTCTTCTTCAATCTCATTCTTGATCATCAAGTTTCCTCAGGTTCAATAGCAACCTCTTTTGTTTCTGTTATCTGACCACAATCATATATTCTTTCCTGAATTTGAAACTTTTCATCTATCCTTACATTAGCGCTTTCAATCAATTTCCTCAACCTTAAATTGAAACATTTATACACTTTACTCTTAGTGGAATAACCAAGAAAGATTCCTTCATCACTTCTAGCATCAAAATTGCCTATCTCACCATCTCTCTTGATATAACATTTACTACCAAATATTATGAAATATTTCACAGTAGGTGTATGATCAAACCATAATTCATAGGGAATTTAACTTGTACCTTCTCTAATCTGAATTCTGTTCAGTGTGTACATAGCAGTGCCAACTGCTTCTCTCCAATGAACATGTGATACATTTCCTTCCAGAAACATAGTCCTTGCAACATCTAATATGGTTATGTTTCTTTGCTCTTCTATCCCATTATGTTGTGGAGTTCTAGGGGTTGAAGTCTGTCTATGTATTCCATTTTCTTCATAGTATGTATTAAACAACTCTGATGTAAACTCTCCTCCTTTGTCTAATCTCAAACACTTCATCTTTAAACTAGATTCATTCTCAACTTTTTCCTTGACTAACTTGAACTTGTCAAATGCTTTAGATTTCTCTCTCAAATATGTAACCTGCATCATTCTAGAAAAGTCATCAATAAAAAGTATAAAATACCTTTCACCATAGTATGATCTTGTTCTTATAGGACCACACAGATCTGTATGTACTAGATCCAACTTGCCTTTTGTTGAATAAGCTTTTCTCTTGAAAGTGATTCTAGTCTGTTTCCCCATAACACATTCTCTACACATAGTGTTAGATGGCTTTACAATTCTAGATATATCTCTTACTTCTTTTGTCATACTTTCCTTCACAATGTTATCAAAATTAACATGAAAAAATATTCTATGCCATAACCAACTGTCATCAACCTTTGCAATAAAACAAGAAGCTTCATATGTGTTCAGTTCAAATACATTACCTCTAGATTTAGTACCAGATGCTATCAATTCTCCTGTTTTACTCTTGATAGAACATTTTCCATTGATGAAGTTTAGTTGATAACCCTTGTCCACTAGCTGTTCAACACTCAAAAAATTATGCTTAAGTCCATCAACAAGTAATACATTGTCAGTGTTAGTCTTTCCATCAAAAGAAATAGATCCAATTCCAATAATAAGTTTAGGAGTATTGTCACCAAATCTAACAACACCACCATCATGTCTTTTCAAACTCACAAACTTGTTTTTATCTTTAGTCATATAATGTGAACAACCACTATCTATGACCCATTCAGATTTCTGTTCAACTCAGGATACTAAGGATTTTTATTCATGCATAGGTTCATCATCCTTAATAGAAATAAATCCAATTTCATCATAGTCACCATCCTCATCATCAGATATATCCTTGCTAGCCTAATAACATTCTTTGTCCTTTGAGAACTTAGATTTGAAAAAATTAGGTTTGTGCTTTGGAATTCTTGTAGGACATCTAGATGCAAAATGATTGATCTTGTTACATGAAAAAAATTTCAAAGGTAATTTTCCTTCAAACTTACCCTTACCTCTCTTTTCTCTTCTAGAAATCAGTGCCATGACTTCATCTAGCTTTCTTTCTTCTTCCTGTATTTGTTCCCATTCATCGCCATAGGCTCCAAGTTCTTCTCTTAGGTCACTACTACTTGTGCTTGCATTTCCAAGTAAGATTCTTTTGCTTTTGTGCATGGTTGCTTTGAAGGCTGACTCAACCTTAGGAAAGTGTCTCCCATTTCTGTGGCTTCAAATGTAGTTAGCTTGCCAATCAAAAACTCTCCAATGAAGTTTGGTTTCAAAGGTATGATCTCCTCTATAGCCTAAACCTTAGTTCTATATGCAGGTGTCAAAGATCTGAGTATCTTTGCAATCACTTCTTCCTCACTGTAAGTTCCTCCAGAGTTCCTAATACGCTGGTAACCACTTTAGTAATTCTCTATGCATATGCTCTGATGTTATCATCTTCTCTCATCTTCAGTGATTCCATCTTTGTTTTCTAGTTCTGTAACTTTGCTTTCTTTGTAAACTTGTCTCCAACATATAGTGCTTCCAGTCTTGTCCAGATTTCGTGTGTAGATTCCAAGTCCT
Organism: Thuja plicata; assembly: GCA_018584345.1. Classification (NCBI taxonomy): domain Eukaryota; kingdom Viridiplantae; phylum Streptophyta; class Pinopsida; order Cupressales; family Cupressaceae; genus Thuja; species Thuja plicata. Next base: position 1,944,740 of record MU225369.1, read on the forward strand.
TTACTTCAGTAAATTCCCCTTCTGATAGTGTGCTGATCAAGGTTTCCCTTGCAACCATATTGCATGAAAATAACTTCTTTTCATCTTCAGTGGATTTCTTTAATTCATCCTCAGTCGCTACCTTTTCTTTCTTCTTTGTTATCATTCAGTAATCAATTCATAGACATAGCAAATGTGTTCTCATCTTGTTCTGCCAAATGTCAAAGTTTTCAAGATCAAACTTTGGACTATCCTTCATGTAGTAAGTCATCTTCAGGATCACCTCAAGCTGTTAAACTTTCTTTCTGAGGACCAATAGATCTGATACCAATTGTTAGGAATAATAGTCCACAAGACAACTGAGAGGGGGGGGGGTGAATCAATTTTACTATAGATTATTAAAATTTAAAATTTATAAACCAAATCTTTAAATGTAAATGATAACACAATAAATGCCAAACCATAACACAATATTTTTTGTCAAGGAAACCCTGTTAAAGGTAAAACCCCGATGGGAATTAACACCCACAAATAATGTACTGAGAGTATTCTATCCTTATTAAAAGATACTAGCCCTGTTAGGAGATTGTTACAACATTATAGTACATAGTCCCTATTAAGAGATAGACCCTATTAGGAGTCAAAGAAAATAGTAGGCTCACTGCTAAGGCACACTTCCCAAAGAAGGTTAAAGCCACCCTCAAGGATTTGCAATTGGAATCAAGTGTATAAAGAAAATACATATTCCAGTGAACTATTTGATAGCAATTGTCTTTGCTTGGTCAGTTCCAATGAAGTATCAACTCTGCTCTATATCCAGTAGTCAACAAGCTTCATAGCTTCCACACATCTCTATCTTTTTCTCTATCACATCTTCTCCACAAGAAAATAGCATTCATATATACCCTCTTACAATAACTCATCAGGTCGGCCATTTAAGATTTCCTAATACATAATTAACTAGGTCGACCAATTAAGGCTTTCCATCATACAAATAATTAAATAAATCCTTGCTAAGATACACATGGTATCTATAAAAATTAAACATAATTTACAATTCATCACATATACTTTCAGATCCGTAATTCATGCTCACAATTAATTTCACACGCTACATGTATGAAGTCGGCCAGGAAATAGGTCTTCTCTAGAATACACACCACAACTGATGTCATCAATATCCAAAACATAATAAAACTCAACCCATTAATCTAACATATGTCAGCTATATACCAGTAAGCTCACATATTCTGAAATATCTTCACCGAAAAGATATACCCAAAATACAGAGACCTGCTCTGTCCAGAATCACAATTACACTCCAGAAAACTAGTCTTCACCAAATTAGTCGTAACATCCACAATATGCAACATAGAGCCAAGAAACCTTAAGAATAAGTTCAACACACATCCTTCTACATAATCCAACTTTGATAATTCTGAATCATCCGTACAGTGTTTGTACACGCCTTCCAGTTAAGTAGCCAGTCTGTCTTGTCCAAGGAAATATATGTTGACATCAGTGAAAAAACATGAATATCAATAGCATGATCAATAACCAAAACTGATATCATCCAATAGGTAACACTTCATATTTGCAATGTAAGAACCTCTGCCTTGAACACTATTTCTTCCTCTCCAATATCTATTAGAGTTCCTTCCTCTATTGGAGTTGCCTCGGCTTGAACTTCCTTCTTTCTGCTCAGTAAGTTTGGTCTCTCCTTGAACCTTTGTCATAGAAATTCTACCACCATATCCACCTCTCTATCCTCTATTGTCTCTTCCTTTGCCTCTACCTCTGGTGGTGCTTGAATGTTTTTTCTTCCTTAGCTTCTCTTCTACCTTTACTACAATTTGGTGGCATTTCTAAATAGTATCAGGAGTCAAGAGACTCATTTCATCTTGTATAGTCCACTTGAGACCATTAAGGTATCTAGCTACCTTCACCTTCTCATCTTCTGCCACTTGAGACCTCATACATAGCCTTTGAAACTCTTCAGTTTAATATTTCACATCTAAATCTTTATCTTAGACTCTATCTTCTTTTGTGCAACTGAATCTCATAATCCTTAGGAACATAAGAATCTCTAATTTTTGCAACCATAGCCTTCCATGTAGCAATGGGCTTCTTTCCTTCCTTCTCTCTCTCATATTGGATAAACTTCCACCAAGTGAGTGCAGACCCTATAATTCTTTCCTTAGCAACTTTAACCTTTTGAGCTTCAGTAATTTCATCATATTCAAAGTGATTCTCTAGTCCTTCTATCCAATCTAGGACTATCTCAGGTTCCACCTTTCCACTAAAGATATGAACTCCTTCTAGAGCCTTGCCACTTAGGGCCTTCAATGCTTTAAGGAATGGTTATTCTGTGAGTACAGGGTCAGCTTTAGGTACCTCATCTTATAAAGAAATCTCTTTTCTCTTCCCTTCAACCTTATCCTTCACTTCCTCTGTCTTTTCTTCTACTTGCTCCACTTTGCTTTCTAGTTGTGTTAATCTGTCTTTGAGAAATCTATTCTCTACTTCTTGCTCATCCACTTTCTTTGCAAGCTCTACATTTTTCACCATTGTAGACTCTCCTACTGAATCTATTGGTTGAAACATTCACCACAATCCTAGTCAACAAGCTCTGATACCAATCTGATAGAGATGCTCCAAGGTGTGCTTGCACAAACACTTATCTTGGAATCCACTTGTCCTAGTCCTCTCTAGATACTAAAATCACTCCTAGGACCTTACTATTATTTTCTCTCCTATCCTAAGACTACCCTAACTCAACTCTATGATTTGGTCTTCTTGTGTTTCACCTTGGGGAATAACTATCATTAAGGGTACTTCAACTCCTCACTCCTCCTTGGATGACTCCAAGTGAAAATTCACCATAACATCTTAAAAAGTGGTCCAGGGGGTGTATCCAACACTAAAAAAAATATTTTAATTCCATATGAGTCCATTATAATGGGCCATCAAGGCTTTCTCAATCGACTTCAATATTGACTATGCTTTTGGCCTAATAGGCCTAATTGGTCTACTAGCCCTAAACAGGGTGTTTTTCCCAATTTACTCTCAAAATGTCCAAAAAATCCTAAAAACTAACTTGACATTCAGATACCCTTTATCAATACCTTTAGGATTTTTTTGGTCTTAGGTTTCTAAGTCATCCATACAGTGGAATCATGAAATGTAGGGTAAATAGGGCTAATTGGGCTTAAATTGTGTAGTCCTCTGATTTATACCTATAAATCTACCTAAATGGATTGGCCAATGCCTAATATAACTTGTAGGTATCTTCAGGATCACTACCTCTCTAAAACAACACTTTTTTATAATCTCTCACTCTTTCCCCTGCAATTGCACTTCACTTTCTCTCTGTCATGCACCTAGCTGGGCACTCTGATCTCGCCTAGGGAATTATTCCAAAAATAGAAAGCTTGCTCTTCTAAGCTCCTCCTTCCACACAAACAACCTCCAATGTCTTCCCTACCATAGTCCTCTAGGCTGTGATTATTTTCATGGTGGATAACTATGGGGGAGCCATTCTACCAAAAACAGTCTAAACTACACCAGTAACTGCTCTATTTACAAAACAATTTGAAAAACTAACCTGATAAAATCAAAACCAATACACTACTAAATATAAATTTCTTAGAAGTATCTATAATACATAGAACCAACACTAACTTTCACACTTCAATCCACAAAATAAATCTGAAACACAATGCAAGTCGACTATCACTCTAAACCATAACTCTAAGCTTCCATTCACTTCCAAAACTTACATTCCTTCACTCTATGCCTTGGTAAATGGGATCCTTTTTGTCTTAATATGTCATACCCATGATTATAGGCAATAATGGAAACTACCCATTTTGTTACCTTGAAAGGAATCAAATTCTGCAAATGTTGTCATGCAACATTAAAAGTTGCAAATAATGTTGTCAAGTAACATTGTGACAACTTTTACATATTTTAGAAAAATAAATGCTAAGGGTCTCTAACCAACCTATAATGGTGTAGAAACATTCTAGTAACCATTAGAAGCATAAAATTACCCTTTCCTAAGACTTAAAGGCTTTAAGTCACATTTAAACCCATTTTCCCATCTTAGGCCTAATCTAGCACTAATAACTAGAAAATAAATAAACATCTAGTTTGGATTGAGCCTAGTTTAATCCACCTAGGAACACACATGCAAGACCTTCTAAGGTCAAATTAAACACTACTGACTTGGATAGGTCATTACAAGCCAAAATTTTAACTAGTCTTAGGGATTTGTCGAGGTGGTCCTGCACCAAATACACAATGTGATTCATTGAATGTTGGCTAAGACATATAAATGATCAATAAAAACATCCTCGAACATGCTCCAGATCCATAAATCATGCCACGATCCTTTGCAATATCCTACACCACCATGTGATCCAAGAAAAATAAGAAAAACATGTTACATGATAAATCATCAAATCTGATCACATAATCCAACATGATCCAACAACATGAATAAGACATAATCTGGAAACATCAGCAAGAAACATTAAATGCCATGACATCAAAAAGAACAACTCTTTTTCATAATTCATACTCATCTCTTCTTTGTTCATCAGGAACACTAAACAACAACCTCTATCATAAAATAAAAATAGCTTTCCAACTTCCAAATCATGAACCACTTGAGCCGAGGACACACATCCATGTTCTGATCTCACCACTACGTTAGCAACCAAGAATATTGCTTAACTAATCCATACCGATCCAAACACTAAAACATTGTCTATTCCTGAACAATGAAAATACCAAAGACTGGTAAATCATTCATAGCTCACTCAAATCACAATGTGAACCTCTTCAAATTGAACATGATCAATTGAAATCATTCCTCAACACAGCTAAATCTTTATAATATATGATATTAAATTGAGCAATCGTACCAAACAAATCTCTTCACTGAACATACCAGGAACACTGTCATCAAGAGTAGGAATATGTTGACATCAATGACAAAATATCAATGTCAACATATGTATGCACAATCTCCAACAATCTTCCAAAAATTTCCAACAACCTCCCCCTTTGGTATTGATGGTGACATATGATGTGAAAAATCAAATCAATACACAAAGAAACAGTATTAACAATACTACCAACAATATCCAAAATATCTTCTCAATAAATAAAAATATCTCCCACTTAGTCTCATACTATCTCTCCCCATACTTGTTTTTCACATGACTATCTCTTCCCCTTTGACATTAATGAAAAAGGAACATGTATGCACTAAGTCATAGGAGCCAAAAACATGAACAAACATCTTTCCCAAAAATAGAATAAGCATCTCTACCCAAAATATGAAACACATACCTCATAAGACTAATTCCTCCCCCTCAGAAGTAGAAACCAAAAAAATCAATCTAGGATAATGATGATCTCTATAAGTACACTGGACTGATGCAAATTAATGCATCTCTATCTCAGATCAGGAGGGGAAATCACCTCAATCTTACCTCAGAGATACTCAAAAGTTTCATTTGGCAAGAGCTCTATGAGGATATCTATTAGAATGAATTTAGAATAACTGAGAGGGTGGGGGGTGAATTAGTTATCCTCAGGTCCAGATGTGCCCATTTAAAACTTAATGCCAATTTGAATAATTCAGATCTGCTTGGCAACAATAATATAAAAGTGTGCAGTTTACTATACTAATGAAATAAGCTTTCAGAAACTTAACAACAAAATACAACAAAAACATTCACACAATTTGACACCATGATTTAACATGAAAACCCAATTTGGGAAAAACTACCAATAACATGCTATCAAATTTTCACTCTTCGTAAGTGTAAGGTATAAAACTTGGCACATGAAGGATTTCCTAGATAAGATTTGTGTAATGTGGTAAAGCGAGATCCTAAGGCCAAATTTATGTTTTCTTACACTTAATTATTATGATAAAATATCTTGAGGAACATGTAAGAAATAAATAGACAAGATACCTACCTCATATCATAGCAGATCTGGAAAACCTCATTTTCTGAGGTCTATATTGAGTTTCTGGAAAATCTAACAGTTGATCCCAAACCAGAATGTAGAGGAACAAAACCCAAAAATATTTTTCCATTCTGATGTCATCTTATGAAAAAGCTCAACCTTGACCCACAAATGTCACCCCTGACCCAATAATGTCAACCCTAACTTGTGCAGTGTCGACAGAAAATCTGTTTGCGGATCTCAAAATTTTGTTGAAAAGGGTATCCAAATCTAGTCTTAGATCTATTGTCTTGCACTTGTAACTTCCAAAAATAGCACCTGCAAATATCTAAAAAGAGGGATTTTGGGGTGGCCATATAGGGTTTTGCCTTAGTCAAACCCCCATTTTGGTGATCTCCACCTCCACAAATAGCCAAATATAGAATGTAATGTGTGTGTGTATTGATCTCTTGAAAAGATCTTTGAAACATGCAATATCAAGATCTAATCTTCTAGATTAATAATCCTAACATAACATGGAAATGAGAAAGCAATGCATAGATTTGAATATGACAAAGAAAGCATACCAAGCCCCCAAGGCTAAAGTATTCC
>MU225369.1:1982932-1996065 GCA_018584345.1 Thuja plicata
TCATGGTGTACTTGCATAGGCACTAACTAGGTCAATCTGAGGGCCTTCATTTCACACCTTTGCACTCCATGACTAGAGAGCTATGGATCGATATTTGAGGCCTCATTCTTGAGAAACCTTGGATGGATGATTCATAGAAGTGTGTCAACATTTATGCACACACCAGTCAGTCAATTAACCATGCAATCCTTCTTGCATACTCTTCTCTCTTAGCTACATCCATGAATAACCCCTTGAGGTTATCATATACCTCTCCATCTAGGTCGGATAAATCTTTTGCCTCTTAATCAAGATAATAGATCTTAGGTTAGGTCAGATCCAAAGGATCTTTCCATCATTACATTACCATTTGCTTATCCAAATTAGTCTTTAATTAAATCTTGAATCCATGCATTAATTGTGGTTACCCATGCATTAAATAATGTGACTCAATCTTTAATTAACTTTACATATCCCAATAAAATCAACTAAGTTGGCCAGAGATCTTAAATCTCATCAATCATCAAAATATTGTTGCTCAACCAACACTGTGTTCCTCGGCTCGGTTGCCTCTATGTTCCTTGACATTTCACTGGCGCTCGGCCATCACTAGCTTTGCTTGGCATCAAATTTGCATTTCTTGGCATCAACTTTGCTTTTCTCGGCATCAAGTTCTCAATGAACTATTAGTGAAAGATAAACAACATATAACTTTGCCAATGTGCCAACTGATAAAGTACCCTTTGTAATTCCTCATAACTCAACCATTCTTCTTGGTCTTTTTGTTATTCTTTTCTTCACATTAATAGATATGGTATTCAAACAGATAGCAATAGTCTCACCAGTTAAGGTTTGACATCAATGACAAAACAATAATTGTTTCCATTGTATCTTTCCAAACAATATTTCCAACATATCTTCAATTTCCTCTTTTGTAGACACATAGTCCAATTTGACTTCTTTCTCACTAACCTTGTCTCTCAAGAAATTATATTTGATATAAATATGCTTGTTCTTTGAATGCAACACATGGTTCTTTGAAATATTGATAGCACTTGAATTTTCTCAATAGATAGCAACATGCTCATTAGTACTCACTCTAATATCTTTCAAAATTTTCTTCATCCATATCATTTTTGTACAATTAATAGAAACAACAACATATTCAGCTTCAACAATAGATTGTGATATACAATTTTGTTTCTTACTTTCCCATGAAACTAATCTCTTACCCAAGAAGAATTCTCCACCACTTGTTCTCTTTTTGTCATCGATATTACCTACCCAATCTACATTAGTAAATGTACTCAATGTAAATTCACCATCCTTTTTGTACCATAAGCCATAATAAACTGTCCCTTTCAAGTATATTGATACCATTTTAATAGAGACAACATGTGATTCCTTTTATCTTGCTTGAAATCTAGCAACAATGCAAACATCATTCATAATATCCGATCTACTTTGTTTCAAGTATAGTAACCCACTGATCATTCATCTATATCTTATTTTATTTTCTTTAGGTGAATCATCATCCTTTTTTCAAATTTCAACTAGTAATCATAGGAGTACCAATAGGTTTTGAATCATCCATATCAAATTTCTTCAATAACTCTTTCACATACTTGTACTGAGGCATGAAAATACCTTTATTAGTTTGTGTAATTTGCAGACCAAGAAAAATTTTCATCTCACCTATCATGGACATCTCAAACTCTTTCTACATCTCATCAACAAATTCCTTACTCAACTTGTTATTTCCACCAAAAATAATATCATCCCTAAAGACTTCAACAATCAAAATGTTATCATGATCAACTTTGAAGTATAAATTACTATCAACAATACCTTTACCGAAACCAAATCTTAGTAAATATTTATCTAACCTTGCCTACTAGGCTCTAGGTGCTTGTTCCAATCTATATAGTGATTTATTCAATCAAAAAACCATCTCATCTTCATCAGTGAAAGGAAAACATTCTAATTTCTCAATATGGACTTCTTCTTCTAACTCTCCATTCAAGAATGTAGACTTAACATCCATTTGATATACCTTAAAATCTTTGTAAGTAACATATGCAAGAAACATCCTAACAAATTCAATTACAAAAATAGGAGAAAATGTGATCTCAAAATCAAAATCCTTCCATTTGTGAGTATCCCTTAGAAATAATTATGGCTTTCTTCCGAACCACTTCACCATCTTCATTCAATTTATTTCTGAATACCCATTTAGTATTGATTACTTTTTCATCGTGATACTGCTATCATGATTCAATTGTGTAGTTTTTTGAGTCAAACTCATTTACCCATGTTTCATGAGTAGTGGCTCACAAGAACTCATCTCTCATTAGATGAGCTTAAGGATCTTTCTAATGAATGGTTCATAAGGCACAACACTTGCTGAAGGTTTTGCAAATGGGGTTGCGAGAAGAGTGGGTTTAACCATGGATGAAACTCTGTACTCTAGGTTTGTTATTCCATACTTATCCAAATATGTATCCAAACCTTCAGTATCATCAAAATATGACAAGCTATCTCTGGAATAGTGTGTAGTTTCCATCAATGTCAACATTCAACATCTTCCTATTAGTGTCTCTTTCCAACAGGTAATGATAATTTCTGCAAGGAATTTGTAATGGAGATACAAAGGGAGTTTGAGATGTCCATGAATCATTGACCCATGTTTCATGAGGATGAATGGAACATTATATGGACATCTCAAACTCACTTTGCATCTCTATTAAAAATTCCTTTATGAAATTATCATTAACTGTTGGCAAAAGACATTGGTAGGAAAATGTTGTATGTTTTCATTTATGGAAACTACACACTATTCCGGAGATAGCTTGCCATATTTTGATGATATTGAAGGTTTGGCTACAGATTTGGCTAACTATGGAATAACAGACATAAATTATAGATTTTTTTATATGGATCATAAGGCACAACACTTGTTGATGGTATTGCAAATGGGGCTGCAATCAGAGTGGGTTTAACCATCGAGGAAAATCTGTAGTTTAGCACGCTAAAGCGGGAGTAGTACTAGGATGGGTGACCTCCTGGGAAGTCCCAATGCTTCACCTCTATGAGAACTACCTATATGCTATGAGTGCTAAGTGTTCCATTCATTCTCATGAGAGATGGGTTCTTGTGAACCACTACTCATGAAATATGGGTCAATGAGTTTGACTCAAAAAACTACACAGCTGAATCCTAATAGAAATATCACAATTTGAATTCTTGTGGAAAATATTTTCTACTTAAATTTTTTTCCTTCGCTATGTGAACAAGAATCTTATTCTTTTTAATCTGTTCCATCTCTTCAACCCAACTTTCATCTTTGCATGCTTCATCAACATCCTTAGGTTCAATCTGGTGTAGGAGCACCTAGGTTGTCCTTAAGGCCCTAGTAAGTTTTATCTTGTAACTGACCCTAGCCAAGTCAGTGCATGTTTTCTTAAGACCTTAGAAGGTCTTGTTGTTGTGTGTGACTAGATGGATTAGTGGTTAGTGCTAATTTCATCTTAGTCTTTGATATTTGCTTTTAGTTGTTTAGTCCTTAGTTTAGTCAAATATTGGGAAATGAGGTCTAAATGTGTCCAATGCCTATGTATGGGTATAAATATGCTTAAGGAGACATAAATGATGTTATTTCATTGAAATAAATGGGTTAGAGGCCCTAAAATGTAGTTTGCATCATAAATGCAAAAGATGCTAAAAGTTGTCATGACAACATTTGCAACTTTTTGCAAATGTTGCATGCAACTTGACAACATTGGATTCCCTCCATTCTAGGAGTTGAAAATGTATTCTAGTGGCTTGAAATTGTGGAGGAGGCATCTTTAGACACTATATGGCTCATTTCCCAAGGTAGAGTTGATGTATGCAAGTTTTTGGAGAGCAATAGAGCAAGTTTTGTGTAAAGTTGATCTAAGTGTGGATTCATGTAGTAGAGGCTTATTTAAGACTTTTTCATTTAGAGTGAAAATAGTGTAGAGTTGAATTGATAGGTTTAGGAAATTGTTTAAGAACTAGGTAGTCTGCTGGTCCAGTTTAGGGAGATTTTGGTTTTATGGCTCCCCCATGAAATTCAACTATAGTAAATTCAAAAGGTTGAATTAATATGTTAGGGAAGCCTCTGTACAGTGTACATGTGTAGGTAGGAGATCATAGGAGTCAATTTTCTAATTTTTAAGCCATGCCCTAGGTGAGCTAGGACAGTCTGGTTAGGTGTATGACAGGTGTAAATAAGAATACAGAGACAAGGGTGTGCATGGGAGTCCTGAACCAAGTGTGGTCTCAGTGAATTTAGGGTCTCATAGATCACTAGTAGCAATTTCAAAACCCACCCAATCCATTTGGATTGATTTTTCCATAGAAATCAGAGAAGTGCTTGTGACGAGCCAAAATAGGCCTAACAACCCTACATTTAAGGATAGAGGTGTACGGAGGAATTAGGGTACCCTAGACCTTAAAAATATTTTAGGTTTCCCAAAAGGGTATCTGGATCCTTGATTGGTTTTAGTGGTTGTGTGGACATTTTAAGATTGAATCTTGAAAAACCCTCTGGATAGGACTAATTGGTCCTTTAGGCCTAATAGGAGCAATTTGGGTGCAATTTTGGAACTCGACTAAATGGGGAGTGAAGACCTATAGAATTTGGAATGTATGGATGCAAAATGAACATACAAAGAGTGTAAAAGGCACTTGTAGCATGTTTGGAGTTGGTATGAAGGATTTGGGATTGGAATTCTTCAAAGCCATTGAGAAGCATTAAGACAAAACTAAGGGTGGATGTCCTTCAAGGTGAAACACAATAGTTGTAACTCTTAGAGAAGAGTTGAAAGTAGTCTTAAGCTCAGTGTCTTGAGGCTAGTGTGGTCCTAAAGGGAAATTGGGATCCTAAGTGGACTAGGGAAAGCTAGGTCCTGTCTAAAGCATTGTGTGAGCACACCTTGGGGTTACTTCTATTAGATTGGTATCAAAGCCTCTTTTGATCAGGCTTATGGTTAATGTTTCAACCAGAAGAATCAGTTGGAGAGTCAAAAATGGTGACTAATGCTGATTTGGCTAAGAAGGTGGATGAACAATAAGAGGAGAATATACTACTCCAATATCAGTTGGCTCAATTGGAGCAAAAAGTGGATGAAGTTAATGTGAAAGCAGATGAAGTGAAGGGAAAAATTGAAGGGAAAGGAAAGGAGATTGCCATTGAGGATGAAGTACCTAAAGCTGACCCTATCCTTAATGAGGAGCCATTCTTGAAATCTCTAAAGGATATGAGTGGAAAAGCACTAGAGGCAGTTCCAATCTTTACTGGAAAGATGGAGCCAGAGATAGTCCTTGACTGGATAGAGGGACTAGAAAACCATTTTGAGTGTGATGGAGTCACTGAGGCTCAAAAGGTGAAGGTTGAAAAAGGCACTCTCTTGGTGGAAATTCATCCAAGATGAGAGAGAGAAGGAAGGGAAAAGGCCCATTGATTCATGGAAAGCTATGGTAGCAAGAGTTAGAGATGCTTACATCCCCGAGGATTACAAAATCCAGTTGCACAAATGAAGAAAAGGTCTAAGCCAGAAGGACCTAGATGTCAATTCATACACTGAAAAATTTAAGAAACTTTTTATGAGGTCAAGAGTAGTAGAGGATGAGAAGGTGAAGGTAGCAAGGTACCTTAATGGACTTAAATGGAACATTAAAGATGAGATGAGTCTTTTGACTCTAGATACAGTTTAGAAGTACCACCAAATTGTTGTCAAGGTTGAAGACAAGCTAAAGAAGAAACAAGAATCAAGTACCTACAGAGGAAGAGATATTAGAGGACAAAGAAATGGATATGTTGGAAGGATTTATGAATCAAAGAACGAAGGAGATACTAAGTTCAGTGAAAAAAAAGAAGAAAACTCTAGTAGAGGAGGTTCAAATAGAGGAAGGAACTCTAGTGGAAGAGGAAGAAACAATAACCAAGGTAGAGGGAATTACTTTTCCAATATGAAATGTTACCATTGCAATCAGATGGATCATCCTGCATACAGATGTCCAGAGAAGAGTTCAACTTCCCAAGGTAGTGATAAGAGAGTGAACGATGTTCAAGAAGAAGCTAGTGATGGAAACAAACACCTTGAGGTTCTCTTAGAATCAGAAGAAGGTGAGAACCTTATGATGAGAAGGACTCTGATTAAGGAGCCAGTAAGAGAAGAGCCAAGATAGAGGAGGTCATTATTCAGAGTGAAGTGTAAGATGATAGGAAAAGTGTATAGAGTCATCATAGACTTAGATACATTTCTATTCTAGCCTCATTTCATTTCATTTTTTTCATTTTTTTGCATTCTGTGCGTACTTCCGTATTGCTTTGTTTTAATACCGCGCAAACTTTCTGAGCATCTCGCGTGAACTTTCTAATTCTTCGCATGGCTCTTTGCACTTCTTCACATGATCTAGTATAAATCATCACACGAAATTACACACCAGAGCTTTCATTTGATATCTTCTTGTCTCAGTTTTCTAACCATCTGTGTTTCTCTGATTTTATCTTTTGAAACAGCTTAACAGTGGTTTGCAGAACGCTGAGATAAAGAAAAGCCATCATAAACTTCTAACATATTTATTGCAAGACGTTGATATGAAGAAAGGAATTACCAACTACTAATGGGTTTATTGCAGGATGTTTGTCAAAGATCTTGCGTGTTTTCACAAATTCTCATGTCTATTTTTAGTAGTTAAAACACACTTTAGTTGGTGCTGAAAATGAATCATTGTCTTGCGTGATTGAAGTGTTTTTAAAATTATAATCCTAAGAACTACATGAATGTATCTTCTCCCCTTTCCTTTATGGATCTTGGGTGTAAGAGAAATTCATGTGATTCTTCTAGAGTGGCTACCTCCCGAGAGCTTTAGTAGAGCTGGTGAGAGTGGATGCCCAATCGGTAACAGGGTAAAGCCAAGCCCTTCCAAACCGGTATACAAAAAATGCTATTGTGATTAATGTCACAATAGACAGGTGTGAATTTGTTGTGGCAACCAAAATCTCCTCTAGTACCCTAGTGGTGCGTTAAAGTCCCTACATTGTTAAGGTGAAAGCCTTGCTTTGAAAGGATTGGGAGAGCCCCCTTAATTGGGAAAATGACTTGATCACAACCACCTGAATGGATGTCCTTACTACAAACTATTGTTATAGTATCCAAAACCCCTCTATATATTGGATGGAAGGTTAGAGACTGAATAAGATTCCCCTACACTCTTATGACTCTCAGTAGAGACAACAACCCTTTGGGAAGAAATTCCTTTGGGGTTCGAAGCTTGGTGTGCCTTAGAAGTGAGTGCACATGTAAGGAGGAGCCCGTACCTCCAAGATTCTAAGTTGTCTACTAAGATTAGGCATAGCTGAACTTTAGTTCAAGTGGGGATTCAATAGATACTGTCTTGGCTATCCTAGGATTGTGATGTTTCTGTTCTGGTACTACAAACATTCTGTTTAATGTGTTTTGCGTGGGTGTATCATTTCAACAATTGAAATTATCATCAAAACACACAAATTATCAATCTTGAACATGTCTAAAACAATTTGTAACTCAAACTATCTATCAGAAAATAGCATGATTTTGTCTTGGGAAACGCAATCTGGTCTCAACTATCTGATTCTATAAATGTTCATTTGTCAAAACTTGCATAGTTTCACGCGTTATTTCCCAATCTTCGCATCATTTGGTGAGAATCTTTGCGTGATACGCTGGAAAATATCGCACGATATTTTTTTCAATAGTGCTATCATTTTGTCACTTTTCTTCACCATTCTGGTGTCAATCTTTGTGTGAGACTGCAAAGTTTCACTCACATCGGTGAGAATCTTCTCGCGAAAGTTCATTTCTTCGCGCGAGTCTGAAGCCTTTTTTTCAAAATAGCAGGATAATTTCTATCAGTCAAACATACTTCTATCAAATCTGGTCTCTGATATGGGTCTATTTTTCTGCCCTCCATCTTCACACAGTCTGAAAGTTGGTTTCTTGGGTTGAGAATTACATGATTCTTTCTTAAACTGGTCTCATCTCATATCTTTTTGGTCTCTTTCATCTGTGTTGTCATGCCTTGTGTCACAATAGTCACCTCTTGGTTGTTCTAGCCTCATCTTCGATGATTTGCACCAAGGATACTTCACCTTTTGGCACGTTCTATGCAATTACTTTGAGACAGTTTCAAGTTTGGTCCTAGTTCACATTCCTTGTTCAAACTTTGTCTATGACTATCACAACTCGAAGTGGCCAAAAATTTCCTTCAATAAATCAAGATGAATCCATGCTTTCCACACCATTACCAGCTACATCTAGTGAGGAATCATCTCAATCTCCTTCCCCAGTACATCAACCTTTCATCAAACGGTCATTTCCAGTGGATTTTAGTTAGGTTCAAAATCCTTTGTTCCGAGAAGACCCAAATTCTGAGAACACTCAATCTTTTCATATCGAGTCTTTACACCTTGAATCCTTGCATTCTAGCAAGATGGCAGATCATAACCAATTAGGTGAGGCTAGCAGAGCTGACCTCTTTAAAACTTGGGGTAAGTCCCATTCTCAAGACCCCCTAATGATGTGGAAATAGAAATAACTCAAGAAGAGATTGCATAGGCTCGTGCTGATAAAGATTTCTGTAGGATGATGGGAGTTCTCCTAGCTGAGGAGAAAGAGAAATACATTCTTGAACTATCCAATCAAGGGGCTAAGTTACCCTCCAATTATGATGTAGAAACACTTGTTGAGAAAGAGGAAGAAACTAAAAACTCTCACTTGCAAAAAGAAATGAAAACTATGCAAGAGAAACTCTCTCAACTCTTGAAAGAGAAAGACAAACCTGTTACACAATTCACCTTGGAAAGCATCTGTCCTTTCCTGTTTGACAAGATATTTTCATGCCTCATTTTCCCAAAGGAGTTGAACTTCCTAAATATGATAAATACTTGGGTACATCTGACCCTCAAGACCATTTGAGAGAGTTTGGTGCTCTCTCCATGGAGTTCATACACAACACAACCTATATCATGTGTCTTTTCCCACGTAGTTTGGTTGGCATGGCAGGCTAAGGGCATGTAGTATAGCCATAGGTAGTATAGCAATAGGTATTATAGTAGCAGGTGCTCATGCCCCCACCATAGTAGAGAGCACAACTAGGGTTACAACAGGGTCCTTGTCCCCAGATAGTACAGGTGGACATCCCCGCTCGACATATGGGGATGGATGTTGGGGCCAGCGACAGTGGTAGTACAAGATAGTCTTGACGATGGACTGTTGAGAAGACAGCTGAGGAGCAGCAGGTACCCCTTCAGGAGGAGGTGCAGTTGGAGGATCTTAAGCAGGAGGACCATCCTATGTAGGATCTAGCACAAGATCCATAGCGACGGTCTTAGGAGAGTGCTCGATAGCTCTCGAGACAGGTCAGGGATTTGATGATACAGGTGGTTGTGCAAGATGCACGACTGTGAGATAGAGATCGGGAGATATAGGATCTTCGAGAGTAGCTACAGGTAATGCAGGAGGAGGTCTGACATCAGACTACTCGAGCGGTGTATTATTACGCATCATATATAGGGGTGGTGCCTGATGAGGCATCACAGGTTGCTAGATTTTTGACCTATGCTAGAGGGTCGGAGGGTGCACATGCACCACCTCCACTAGATAGGCCTCCACCTCCACCTCCTCTAGGTGACGAGGGAGAAGGCCAGAGTTAGTTTTGATTGATAGATAGATGAGATCATAGGATGTATCTGATGCATTGGCATCCATGTATTTATATCACCATTTGAGATAGATCATGCTCGAGTAGCACCATTTTGTATTTGTATCGACACATTGGATATATATATATATATATATATATATATATATATATATATATATATATGAGCTCATCTTTTGGTATCATGACATGTGTCATATTTCCTTTTATGAGATGTTTCCTATATGCTTAGATGTTTAGATGATTAGAATGTATGCAAATGTATGAACATGTTTGGAATATATGTATGAAATGCATATGTAGATGATAATGAGCTGTGAATGTGTAATGTATATGGTACTAACATCTCATGCAGCATGACGAATGCTAACCAAAAGAACATGTGAAGAATCAAGAGCGAGGATCAAACACTTGTGTAGTCGTGATGAAACCAGGATAGTGAAGAAGAATTCCCCAATGTATGAACCCAGGAGAATGCAATGAAGAGAACACCAAATCACTGCCACAATGTAAGTCTAGAATGAAAATGCAATCCTATGCTAGATGCAATATGAAAGTGCAATTCTAGGACATGGTTGTAAGACCCATCGTGTAATCATCATCATTGATCATTTTTTTTTAGAACATCAAAGTCGATACAACCCTTACTAGTGCCACAATGCAACCATAAGGATATGAATATGACTTGTCATCAGATAAAATGTAGGAAACGAACGTAAGCACCAGGGCATAAAAGCTAAGATGACCTGAACATTGTTTCTAGTTAATGTTGTAAGAGTACACCAGTATTGAGGCATTCAAAGCCAAGATAGCCATGAGTGTGATCATGCGTAAAAAAATAGAGCAATAACAAATAGAGAAATAGCAAACAAAGCAATAACAAACAAGGAGATAGTACCGACCTCACCAAGGCATACAAATAAACAAGATCAAGGGATGTGAGGCTGTTCCACCTTAGTGAGCGAGCTCTTATCACATACACCCTATTTATTTGACGTTGCCGGATCATCGGGACTACGCCAACATGCAGTAAACAAAGAAAATATCAATGAAATTCATGAGAATAGACAACATACAAAGAAATATTCAAGCATAGCTCAGCTAGTTTCAAAGTTTGTGAATGTAGGTGTGTATGAGGTGTTAAAAAAACACCGTTGTGCCTGTGAGTGCATTGTGTTTGATTGTTATCAATAGATGTTTACATTTGAGATATCCGATGTGTGTTGAAAAATAGAGATGTGTCTAAAGATAGTGTTAAAAAATACTATTTATGGTGGTGTTGAAAAACACCACTGTGTGTCAGTAATGAGTTGTCCTTCAGAACTGACAAGACTACTGACTTAGGTGTAAACCAAAGATGTGATCAAATGGGGGGACCATGCCCCCAAGTAATGATGACTAACTTGACGTATGTTGTGAGGAAAAACCAGATGTGAGTGCCCCCAGGTGTATGGTGTTAAATAAATGTCAAGTCAGGAAGGTTTGCAAAGGAACCAAAGTGTCACAAAAGTGACCGAAAGCTATGTAAAAACTAAGGCAAAGAAACATCAAGACCGAGTATCGATAGATAAAGCATTTGAGTATAAATCCAACTATAATGGATGTGAGAAATCTCAAAAGTATGGTGACAATAGACAGACGCAGTGAGAACCACTAGTGACTGATGCGAGAGAGATTCTTAAGTGAAGAGATCATAGGACTAGCTAGACATCAGTAGGAAGATGCAGTGAGAACCACTGGTGACTAATGTTAGGGAGATTCTCAAGGAAAGAGAACTCAGTATAAGCTAAGTGACAGTAGGCAGACGTAGTGAGAACCACTGGTGACTGATGTTAGGGAGATTCTCAAGGAGAGAGAACTTAGTATAAGCTAAGTGACAGTAGGCAGACGTAGTGAGAACCATTGGTAACTGTCACAAAGTAGATCCAAAAAGTAATAAGATAATGCCCCCAAGACCAGGAGGGTTGCCCCGAGAGTATGACTAGTTTCAATCCATGTGAGTTGGTGTCTTGACGGGAACTGAAAGCATGCAAAAAGAAAATGCAAGAAAGAAGGAAAGCAGGAAAGCAATTGCATAAAGCCAAGTGGTGCTACGATAGATATAGCAATGTGGAACAAGAGGCACCTATTTACTAGGTTTTCACCTTCTTGGTAGAAATTCTTTTTTTGCTACCATGACGCCTGTTTGCCAGGTTTTCATCAATGGCACTTTTTTTCTTTTTCTCTTTTTTTGTATTTTTCAATTTTTTTTATTTTTTTTTAAATTTTTGGAATAGATGATTTTTTTGGAGATACATCAAAGCGCCTATTGCTAGGTTTTCACGAAGATGATCATTTTTTCAAGACATTTTTTAGATTTTTAGAATTTTTTCAGGACTTTACTATATACATGAGCACGCTAAAGATGTCTCAGCTGTAGAACTGCTTTAGATAAAGAGCGTTGATGGGCTCTTTGAGTTGTTCTCCTTCAGTAGTAGAAAGTTGATAGGTACCAGACCCAAACACTGCAATAACAATATACAGACCAAGCCAGTTTGGTTCAAATTTTCTTTTATGGATCTGATGTTGTTGATTTTTAGGGTTCTCCCTTAGAACAAGGTCAACCGCTTGGAAATCCCTTGGTCTAACCTTCTTGTTATAGATCTTGGACATCCTTTTCTGGTATGCTCTAAGGTGATCGAATGCCACTTGTCGATGTTCATCAAGTAGTTCTAGCTCTTGTAGCTGAGATATTCTATTATCTTCATCAATAATGAGGCCTTTCAGAGAGACCCATAGAGAAGGAATCTCAACCTCAATTGATAACACAACATCTGATCCATAAACCAAAGCATAGGGTGTAGCCCCTATTGGTGTTCTTATGCTTTTCCTGTATGCCCATAGAGCTAGATTGATCTAGAGATGCCAATCTCATCTGGATTTGTGCACTGTGTGGTGCAGGATTTTAAGGATTGTCTTGTTGGATGCTTCCGCCTATCCATTACCCTGAGGATAATATATGGAAGACCAATGTTGAGTAATTTTGAACTTAGAGCATAGTTCTGTCAAATCCTTGTTTTTGAATTGTCCCTCATTATCAGTGATTATTACTGAGGGTACACCATGCCTGCAGATGATGTAGTTGAGAATGAACATAGCTACTGATTTGCTGTTGGAAACGGTGAGAGGGACTGCTTCCACCCACTTGGTAAAATAGTCTATAGCTATGATTATGAACTTATGTCCATTGGAGGACAAGGGATAAATATGACCCACCAAGTCAAAGGCCCATTGTTGAAATGGCCAGAAAGTAATGAATGGAATAAGCTCCTTGGCTGGAGCATGAATTAGATTACCATGTAGTTGACATTGTTTGCAAGACTTAGCAAACTGTGTAGCTTCCTTTTCCATATCTGGCCAATAGTAACCAGCTCTAATAAGTTTAC
>MU225369.1:2012314-2025807 GCA_018584345.1 Thuja plicata
TTTAGATAAAGTTTATTTATTGTATAGTTAGTATTGAATTACAGCTGTAGTTTCTATGTGGAATACTTAGATAGATGTTAATGTCAATTAATTAAAGTATGTTGCCTATGTGCGTTGAAAGGTTAGATATCTATATAAAATCTCTAAATGAGATCAAGTTAGTATTTATCAAGAAATTTAAGGACTATAGTTGTGGAAAAATTGTATAACGAGGTTTAACTGTGGTTAGAGGAATAAGGTTTAGATTTGGGTTTGTTATTGAATTTCTATCTGGTGGTTAATTGTCGAAAGTTATTGGAGACTATAATTTTATTGATTAAGTTGTAACTAGGTTAGGAAACAACGTGACTTCCAGGACAACCTATTTCAACGTATGACCCCCCCCACAACAGAATATCATCCTGATAATTATACGAATATTAAAACTTGGACCTAGGGCTAAATCAACCAATCCAATTATTCACATAATCCGTATGGCTAGTTAATGTTCTAATTTACCTCTGTAGGTGATGTATCCCTTATTTAACTGATGAATATACCTTGCAATTCGAAGACTACTCTTATCATGATAACACATTTCCTCAATTACATCCCTGTTAGTGGGTTGCACGTGCGTATTTTAAAAGAAAAGTTGTATGTGTGTTTTGCCCTAGTTTTGGGCATGACAATGCCCTAGGCAAGCTAGGACGGTCCAGTTAGGTGTATGGCAGGTGTAAAAAAGAATGCTGAGACAAGGGTATGCATTGGATTCCTTACCCAAGTGTGGTCTCAGTGTCTTTAGGGTCTCATATATCCCTAGTAGTAATTTCAGAATCCACCCAATGCATTTGGATTAATTTTTCCATAGAAATCAGAGAAGTGCTTGTGTGGAGCCAAAATAGGCCTAATAGCCCTACATTTCAGGACAGAGGTGTACGGAGGAATTGGGGACCCTAGACCTTGAAAATATTTTAGGTTTCCAAAAAGGGTATCTAGATCCTTGATTGGTTTTAGTGGTTTTGTATAATTTTTAAGGGTAAATCTTGAAAAACCCTCTAGATAGGGCTAATTGGTCCTTTAGGCCTAATAGGAGCAATTTGGGTGCAATTTTGGAACTCGACTAAATGGGTAGTCAAGACCTATAGAATCTAGAATTTATGGATATATAATGAACATACAAAGAGTGTAAAAGGCCCTTGTAGCATGTGTGGAGTTGGTATGAAGGATTTGGGATTGGAATTCTTCAAAGCCATTGAGAAGCATTGAGACAAAACTAATGGTGGATGTCCTTCAAGGTGAAACACAATATTTGTAACTCTTAGAGAAGAGTTGGAAGTAGTCTTAGGCTTAGTGTATTGAGGCTAGTGTGGTCCTAAAGGTAAATTTGGATCCTAAGTGGACTAGGGAAAGCTAGGACTTGTCTAAAGCATTTTGTCTAAGCACACTTTGGGGTTACTTCTATCACAATCTTAGAAATTAAAGAAATTTCATGTTTAGCAATTTTTCCTCTAGTATGAACACCCTGATTCCTGTCACTAATAATCTGATTTTATGAATGATTTAACCTTACATACCTTGGAGTCTTTGTATTTTATTTTTTAGAAGACCCTTGTGTTTCCACTTCTTCCTCATTTGAATCTTCTTCATTCTATTCTACTGATCCATTCTGATTCTGATTCTGATTCTGATTCTAATTCTATTCTTGCACAATCTGAATGTCTTCTTCATCATCTGATTCATATCTGCAAGATCTAAGTTGACTCTAATTATTTTCATAAACTTTGACATTTTCACTTTCAATTACCTTTTTCAACCTTTGGTTATAACACTTGTATTCTTTGATTTGAGAAGAATAACCAAGAAATATTCCTTCATCAAATCTAGCATCAAATTTTCCTACGTCTTCATCTCTTCTGATATAAAATTTTCTTCCAAAATTTTTAATATAATTTACCTTAGGAACATGACCATACCAAAGTTCATAAGGCCTTACCGGTCCTTTTCTCGATTTGAACTCAGTTCAATGTATATACTATAGTGCTAACTACTTCTCTCCAATAGATCCATAGAACATATCCTTCAATCATCATAGTTCTAACAGTGTCTAGAATAGTTTTGTTTCTTCTCTCTGCAATGACATTCTGTTGTGGGGTTCATAGAGGAGACATTTTTCTCTTTATTCCATGCTCTTAAAAAAGTGTTAAACTCAATAGGACTAAACTCACCACCTCTTTTTGATCTCAAACATTTGAAATTCAATCTTGTTTCAGTTTCTACCATAGCTTTGAAGATCTTGAATTTTTCAAAGGCTTCAGATTTCTCTTTCAAAAATATAACCCACGTCATTCTATAATAATCATCAATGAATAAAATTAAATAAATGTCCCCATAATAGGTTCTTGTTCTTGCAAGACCACATAAGTTTGTATGCAAAAAATTTAGTAATCCACTTAAAGAATAATTCTTTCTCTTGAAAGTAGACTTAGTCAACTTACCCAATCGACATTCATTACACATCACATTAGTAGGATCCATCAGTTTAGTTAGATCTCTAATAGGTCTTGTAGTCCTTATCTTCACAATGTTATCAAAGTTCACATGACAAAATCTCTTGTGCCACAACCAACTATCATCAATCTTAGCAATCAAGTATCTACTCTCAAAATTATTCAAATGAAATACATTACCTTTAGTCTTTCTTCCCATGGAAATATCAATTCCAGAGCCTCCAATAATCTTGAACATTACATCCTTGAATTGTAAGTTGTAACCTTTATCAACTAGCTACCCAACACTAATAATATTATATTTCAAACCTTCAACATATAGAACATCATTAGTATTATTCTTACCATAAAGTGTAATAGAACCTCTCCCTCTAATCATACAAGGAGTGTCATCACCAAATATGACAACACCACCATTATACCTTTCCAATTTCAAAAAAAAAATCTTTGGTCATGTGCTATGAACAACCACTGTAAATAACCCATTCATATTTTTTATCCACATGCAAAATCAAGGATTTTTCTTCATTCAAGAAACTAGGATATTTATCTTTGATAGAAATAAACACAATCTCATCTTCACTCTTTTCAAATTCATAATTATTTACACCTTGATCAACAATATAATAACTCTTCTTCTAATATTTAAATTTGAATTTATTAGGCTTGTACTTAGGTTCTTAATCCAAACATCTTGAAGAAATATGACCAATCTTATTGCATGAGAAACATTTCAAGGGTCTTTCCTTGATACATACTATATCCCTTAGGTAGTATCTTTTCAATTAGGGCTTCAAGCTCGTCAAGCTTCCTTTCTTATTCTTCTTCAATCTCTTCCCATTCCTTAGCATATCTAGATACATACTTAGACAAAATTTATCGAGATTCATATCTTTTCTTATTGTTAGAAATAGTATCTTTAAATTTAGATTCAACTTTAGGAAGACTATCTCCATGTTCTCTCATTTCAAAAGTAGATAACTCACCAATAAAAGAATCTCTTGTCACATGTACCACAGTTCTGATTTCTTCAATAGAAGCAACTTTTTGATTATAAGGAGGCAAGGATCTTAGGATCTTAGAAACAATTTCATTCTCATCCAAAGTTCCAGCAACACATCCGATTGCACAAACAAGTTTAGTGATCTTATTCACATAGGAAGTAATGTTCTCATCTTTTCTCATCTTCAATGCTTCATATTTTCCTTTAAAATGTTGCAACTTGGATTGCTTCATGAATGCATCTCCCTCATGTAATGTCTCCAATTTTATCCTTACCTAATGTGTTGTCTCTAATCCCATAACATTTGTATATTTTGCATCTGAAAAGGGAATCAACAAGTCTTCTTTTTCTCTCACATTGTACTCACATTGCTTCTCATTAGGAGTCATAGTAGAAAGATATGCATAAGGAGTATAAGAATCTTTGTGATATCCAAATTTTATTCACTTATACATCTTAGGTGTGTAATCACATGGTCCTTCCATATAGAATAATTTGTACCATAAAATATCTCATTCTCCTTAAAGGATGCCATCCCAGATCTCCTCAAGCGGTCAAGCTTCAAAAAGAGGACACTAGATCTAATATCAATTATTAGAATTAAGGAAACACACATAACTGAGAGGGGATTAAATCAATTGTGTGAAAAAAATCCAACCCTTTAACCAAATTATAAACTTAATCTCAGATCTAAATGAAAAACATGAATTCAAAAACATAAAATAGTAATCAACACATAACACCAATATTTTTGATGTGGAAACTTGGTTAAGGGAAAAACTATAGTGGGGATCAAACCCACTAGATGAATGTACTCTATAAAAATTAATTTAACCTATTATGTGTAATACAAATGGGGATGCACATGCATTTAGGCACACTTACTAGAGCTCACTACTCAAATACAAGAAGGGATTGAACCCAAACTAAGGCTCACTGCCTTACAACAATCTCTAAACAAAAATCATAATGGACAAACTGTCCATCACTCATGAACTGACAAACAACATCTTTGATATGCCATAATAGTTCCAATGAAGTGCATCAAATCTCTGTACCTCAATTGCAGATTCCACTCATACCTCTTCTCTCATACCAATCGCACACCACTCTCTCTCTCTCTCACCTTCACAATCATAAATGATTACATATTTATATACATTACATCAAATTTATCTCAACTACGATGGCTAGGGACCTAATTACAAAATATTAATTCATTACAACTCAATACACAATGTGATCCATTGACTATCGACTAAGACATAGAAACAATCAATAACAACATCCTCAGACATGCTCTAGATGCATAAATCATGCCATGATCCTTCGCAACATGCTACACCACCATGTCAGCCAAGAACAATAAGAATAATAACATGTTACATAAAAAATCATCAAATCTGATCACATAATCCAATACAATCCAACAACACAAATAGGAAATGATTTATAAACATTAGCAAGCAATATGAAATGCCACAGAATCAACAGGAACAACTTTGTCTCATTATTCATACTCATCTCAACACTGTTCATCAGGAACACTAAACAACAACCTCTATCATAAAATAAAAATACCTTTCCGTCATCCAAATCATGAGCCACTCAAGCTTAGGATACACATCCATGTCCTAAACTCACCACTAGACTAGCAACCAAGAATATTGCATAATTTATCCATACCGATCCAAACACTGAAAAATTCTCCCTTCTTGAACAACCAAAATACCAAAAATTGGTAAATCCTTCATAGCTCACTCAAATCACAATGCAAACCTCTGCAACTTGAACAGGATCAAGTAGAGACATTCCTTAACACATCTACAACTTCATGACATCTAGTATTAAATGTAGTAACCATACAAAACAAATCTCTTCACTTAACATACTAGAACACTATCATGAATAATAGGAATATTTCCACATCAATGAAACAACATCAATATCAACATATGTATGAAAAAAAACCATACAAGGAAGATAAGATGATAGATAGAAAAAATATCAAACATAATGACACCTACCATAAGTGTAACACCCCAAAATTGGCACCTTGTAATTCCAATCAATTTTGGTGCATTCCTTCAATATTCTCATCATCAAAGTCCTATTGTACTAGGCAAATTCTCCTCCTAACTGACTTTAATTGACTTGGTCTCAAATGTAGAAAACCTAAATTTGCATAAATCTGACACTATATTTAATTCCTAAATTATCAAGGTTTATTAGCTAAATATCCCTATGATTAATTAATTTAATTTTAAAGTCCTAAGTGCTTTTAAATTAAATTAATTCCAGCCCCTTTAGCTAATATACATCAAAAGGAATTGAATAGTTATTTAATTATTGGGATGGATTATCCTCAAAAAGAATTCCATAATTCTATATGAAAGGTCACTCATGTGGCAATAATCCACTCTTTTAATTAAATAATTCATGCTTTTGTGTCTCAATCTCCATTCCTGAAAATGAAGAGGCAACCGTTTCTTTTCAAGAAACTCTTCACCCTCTTTCCATGGCTTTTCTATATATTGGACCTCTTTTTCTCCATTTGGGAGGATGAATTGGAGAGTATCAAAACTATAGTTAGATTTTACCTTATTGTTATCATGCTTTTAAGCTTTATTTTGCATAATTAGATTAATTTCATTTGGATTAATAATATGTTGATTCTTAATGTAGTTTGCTTACATATTTAGCATCTTAATTTCATCATCTTTTCAAGCAATCCTAGATTAATATGCATTTCAATTCTAGTTTAATGGCACTTCATTTCTAGATTAATTGCATTTTATTTCATAGATTAATGGAAATTTGCTTATCTCTCATTCTTTAGAAATCCTCCATGTTAGCAATGGTCAAGGTTGTTGGCTCTCGTTCTGAGAGTAAATTTGACATCCCCAACTAATTAGGAGGCAACAAGTCACTTCAATCAAATTTGCAAGATGAATAATTCATGTTTATCCTTGTGAATTGAATGATTGAGTAAGGACTATGTTGGTTTTGTGCCTGATTTAGAGGTCACATTCAAGCACATAACATTTTGGCGCCCACCGTGGGGCAGAAAAAATGATTTCTGGCCTTATTCTCAAACTTTTTTTACAGTGATTTGAACTCTGCCGTACGTCCATACAACACTGGTATGGAATCTCGTGTGAAATTTCAGCTCGAACCACGTAAAGTTTTTCTCTCTATAGCACTCTCTTGTGCGAAGAAACATAAATCTCACGCGGGTTCTGCACTTTCTTGCGCACATCGAAGTACTTTCTCGCGCGAAATTTAGCAGACACACATTTAATTTTTAGAATTTGCAATTTGCTGTTATCTTTTTCTGACATTTATTCTTAGCTGTTGATTTCCTGTTTCTGATTTCTACTGCAGCATAATAGTGGTTTGCAGGTTGCTTTTCAAAGATCATAAAAACTTTCTAACAATTTTCTTGCAGGACAATTGTCAAAAGCATATTAAAAAATGTTGTGTTTGTTTACTATTTTTCATTCACATAGTTTAAATAGGGCTTTGTTAAAATTTTGTAAGGATCTCGATAGCAAAGTAGGGGAATATGCTCTTCATTACATGGAAGTGATGCCCATGGATGAAACTGAGACCTAGATGTTGCTAGCATGACGAATACTTGGGGAAGCGAAGCAAGATAGCAAATCTTTAGCAATTCTACTTGTTAGGGGATTATGTTCTTCTCTCTTTGAGAGAATCAAAAACCCAAAGGCTTGTGGATTTGGTGGAGTGAAACTATCTTAATGATGAATGTTCTTGATGTGTTTTGGTAAGGTGAAAAGGTAGAGAAGTATGCTCTTCCATCTTTGAGAGAATTAGAAAATCAAACCCTTGAATCCGAACCAAGTTGTGTCACCTTTAGAGGGCCTGCTGGAAGTTGAACCTCCGGGAATGACCCAAGTGAGTACACACCTATTGCTGGTGATTCCACCTCACTATAATAAAGTATGCTTTGTTGAGTCCAAAGACTCCAAAGCCATGGTAACTTCTTTCTCATGACTTCGACTATCATCGTGAGAAAGCCTTGTTTGTCGTACTGAGCGGTGCTGCTCCCAGCCTTGCTTGCAAGGGTGTATGACTTTCAAGTGTTGGTGTGGCTGTGAGGCCCCAGCTCTATATCAAAGGCACCAAAGGTTATTGTGAATGGAAGCCCACTAAACACTCTCTTAGTTAGATGCCTACCTGGTTCACCTCTGAAAGAAGACATAATCTGTGCGTAGGGAGAGGGAAGAATCTCTCCCCTAGATTCTCGACATAGGTATGCACCTGGATGCTTGAAGTGGTATATGATGCTAGCCCCTACTTTAAGGGTAACCTTTGAACATATATACTTAGTCCTTGGAAACACCAAAAATATGGGTGCTCTTTTGAGGGTGACACTGCTATGTGAGGTGCACACATACGAATAAGACAACGGGGCACAGATTTTGTCTTCTCCACCAATTTTTTTTGTAGGGATAACTGAGTGTTTGTTCTTGAGTCTTAAACTATCCAAATCATAATCAAACAAAGACTCACATGATTCTTCCAAGTTTCTTTGTCCTTGGTAGAACTATTTACGACTTCTGCCTATGTCACTACTGCTTGATTGAAACTTCGTGTTTGTAAATGAGTGCTTGTCACCTTGAAACTGAGATTGATGATTTGTATCATCATAAAACTACCCTAAACCTAGAAATTTTGTCAGAGAATAGTCCTTTCTGTGTCTCAAAATCTGGTTTTTATCTTTAAAACTGAGTCTGTTTACTGAAATCTGGAGTTTTCTTGCGTGAGCTTTCAGAAACCTAGCACTTTCTCACACGAGTTAGCATTTTCTCACACGAAGTTGAGCACTTTCTCACGCAACACAGTACTTTCTCGTGTGAATCTATATCCTGGCATTCAAAATAATGAGCTTTTTTCTGTTAACTGGTGAATTTTTTGCCTGATTTAACTTTTGTCTGGGGTCTGATTGCTTGTTTCCATGTTGCCTGTAGTTTGAAACTGATTGTCTCAAGTTGCAAATTGAATAATTCTTACAAGAAAGTGCATCAAGACAATCTTACAATGTCTAAAAGCAAAGAAGAGATTCTTAGGGAAACTTTATGGAAACAACTTCAAACTTTGGAATCTAAACTCCAACGATTAAAGGGGGAAAATGATACTTCATCCGACGAATCCTTATTAAGATCAACCTGTCCTTTGCCATTTTATCAGAATTCTCACATCTCTCCACTTTCTTCCAACATGGATAAATCTTGGTATGATAATCCCAACTTTGATCAAGAACAATTTGATGACAATCCCAATTTTGATCCAGATCAATTTTATGACAATCCCAACTTTGATCAAGAGCATGTAGAGGAAGCCATGACAACATCAGATGAGATCTCTTTCTATCTGCAAAATAAGGATATTGCAAGTCAAGAAGTGTCTAATTATCCTTCAGAGAGAGTCTTTACTCCTTTGAGACAGTCTTATGAATCAACATTGGAAGAACTTCTTGAGAGTGACCTCATCACATTGCCTAAAATCATATTAATTGGATCCACATTCTTTAGTAACTACTATGCATATCATCAACACAATAAGCATGAAACTTCATCTTGCATGGACTTGAAACATAAAATCCAAGATCTCATAGATGATAGAATAATCGAAGTGAAAAATCCTAATGAATCACCTAGTGAAGATACTAATCTCAAGCATGATCAATATCAGGAATTCCCATCTCACATCTACTTCTTCCACAATTCCTCCATCTCCTAAAGCTTCATCAGCTCTGTTAAAAATTGAACCTAATGATGACTATGTCTACCCTCAAGGACTACCTCTAAAAGAGATCCAAGCTAATCCGCATATGACTACAATTCCTTCTCAGGCTTCAAAGATCATAGACCCCAAGCTTCCATGTGCTTCGATGCTTATCATTCCTATTCCAAATGACTACCCATTAGTGTGTCAAGAATCCCATATGCAGATCAAAACTCCTACCTTTTCCTTAGAAGTGGCTTCATGTGAAGAGGAGAATCCACAATGTGAGGAAACAAATATCAGTTATGATCAAGATCAAGACACCATCCATCTTAATCCAATGGTTGACCAGTGTCGCATATCTCAAGAATCCATGATAATTTTATCATCTCCTTCCATCTCTTCCAAGAACATCCTCCATCTCCCAAGCGAGATCAAGTTATCCTTTCTAACATCTCTAATGAACCTATTGAAAATAAAGAAGAAGGTACCCTTTGTACACCATCTAAAGATCCTTGTCAAGATCAGAGCATCCATTCATCTTCATGTCATGCTCTTCCATGTCCACCTCAAGAAAACATCATTCCTCCAAATCCCTTGCAGAAAAATAAATCCCCTGAAGCTTCAGCTACTCCTATAAAAATTGCTCCTATCAAATCTACTCATGCACCTATTGATATAAAGGTGAATTCAAAAGAGAAGAGCCTTGGTCATGCGACTCACCCTAAAGATGTT
The DNA here is from genome assembly GCA_018584345.1 of Thuja plicata. Classification (NCBI taxonomy): domain Eukaryota; kingdom Viridiplantae; phylum Streptophyta; class Pinopsida; order Cupressales; family Cupressaceae; genus Thuja; species Thuja plicata. Next base: position 2,022,290 of record MU225369.1, read on the forward strand.
GATATCCCATCCTCATGTTATATCCCTCCATTTAAATGTAAGCATCAGTCTTCTCCATCTTCCAAATCCATCCTTGGTCTGTACATCCCAAAGCTAAGACCGTCAAACCTCCCATCTATATTGGGTCCTTATGTCCCTCTAGCTACCATGCCTATCAATACTAGCTTGTCATCCACTTATCCTATCTCCTATCAAGAACAACAAAGACATGCATATTTGAAATCTCCCTATCAACCCCTCCATATGAACCAGTCATATCGGCCCTATTCATCCACAATTCCTAAGTCTTTTGCAAGCAATTTGGATGTGCAATGCAAAAATTAGAAACACAAGAATCCACTTACATGTGAAGATCACTATGTCACATCTAATCAACATGTGACTACAAATAAAAATGAAATATTCAAGAGACCACAAAGGTTCACTGAGAAAAGAACCAAATCAAAGAAAATATGGGTCCCTAAATCCATTATGAAAGAATTGCGTTCTAAATCATTTGATGCAAATAGAAAATCAAATGCTATATGGATTCCCAATTCTCTTCTCAAGGACTTGGATACAAAAAGAAAAGCAAAAGTTATGTGGATTCCCAAGTCTCTCTTAAAAGACTTGCACCAAAAGGAACAATCCGAGTTGGCATCCAAGCTTCCAAAGTCTTCCACTTCACCTCCATCTAAACATATCCCATCTTCTGACTCCATCTTGGGTCCTCACGTAACAAGATCCATATCCACTCATCTATCAACATCTCAAGCTATTCCATCCACTTTTCCTTCATTCGTCCACTACCCTTCAAGGGGTGTATCAATGTTGATCTTGTCACCTACTATTCTTCCATATTGGGTCCTTACATTCCTTCTTTTCCTCTCATCCAATCCATTGCATAAAATCTTGGCCTCCATCTTCCTTATCCTCCATTTCATCACCCTATCAACATCTTTGAGCATACTTTCAGTGACTGTGGCCTATTATAGCATATCTTTTAGAGGAGCACTATCCAAAGAGCAAGAAGCTTAAAGTTCCTACATAAATTCAAAAATAAATAAATAAAAAAATAAAAAATAAAAATGAGAAAGTGCCTTGGTGAAAACCTGGTAAATAGGTGCCTTGGTAGAAAAAGTAAAGAGAAATTGATCCATCCTATGGTGAAAACCACTTTTTGTGGTGCCTTGGATAAGTATTATGATGAAAACCTGGCAAACAGGCATCATGCGTAATTCCTCCTACTTGCACTCTTCACTTGGGGGAAAGTTCCTTCCATCATATCCCATCACATCTTACATCCAGCTAGCTCATGAACATCCATGTTCCTTCTGCTAATCTTGACAAGGTTGAGCCTATCCATGAGCATCATGTATCTTGACATTCATGATTCCTTTCATCAGCCTATTTACTTTCTCTCATGCATGCTACCCTATCGTGATCTTGCTTAGCCCAAGCCTATCCAAGATGTCTCTAAGAATTCGTGCCATAATCCAAAACATGCACTTATACCTCCATCACCCCTTATCCTAATTACACTTTAATAGCTATGTCCTATCCAAAGTTGACCCCTTGGTCTTGGTCAAAATTGAAAAAAATGTTTCTCCAAAGTCTCTTGACATGTCCATTCTTTTGGACCACATACTTTTCATGACATCAGGTCATTATCCTATATGCTCTCTAGCATTGCCCCATGAGCCTACATTGCTATATTATTTTTTTCCCTAGCTTGAGTGATCTTGAAGAGACTGTCCTTGAGGGTCGCATTCACCCCCTTCATCCATCATTGGCTATCCATCTCATACATCAACTTTCTAATCCATCTGCAATGTCCTACACCTTGCTAGACATTGGGGGCACACCAATGTGATCTTGCTTGAGATCGAGTAGTCTTTAAAAATTCTAAAAATTGTAAAATATTTAAAATTCTAAAAATCTCTCACTTTGCTACTTTAGTTTGCTCATGCATTTTCTCTTAGTCATCTTCACGATTTTTCTCGACTTCACATGGATTGAAACTGGTCACACTTGGGGGCATCTTCTTGGTCTAGTGGCATTGTCCTATCTTTTGGAGTCTTTCTCCTCTTCGCATCAGTCACCAGTGGTTCTCACTGCGTCTACCTGCTGATGCCTAGATCTCATCATTGATCTTTATGCTTGAGAATCTCTCTCACGACAGTCACTAGTGGTTCTCACTGAGTCTGCCTACTATCACTATTATACTGGGATTTCTCTCATCAAATTGATATCTGCATGTTCGACTTCAATCTGTTCTGTACTTGGGGGCATGGTTCCCCACTTCGATCGCTCTTTGATTTACACTTGAGTCAGTAATCTTGTCAAAGGACAACTCTCTACTAGCACAAACTGGTGTTTCTCAACACCTTAATCAAACAGTGTTTCTCAACACTCTCTTTGGACACATCTATGTTTTTCAACACACATTGGATATCTCGCACGTAAACATCTCTCAATAGCAATTAAACACATTGCACTCACAAGCACAACGGTGTTTTTCAACACCCCAAACATAGGCACATTTGTAAGCCTTGAAACATGCTGAGATATGATTGACTCTTTCTTTGTATGCTGTCTGTTCTCATGAATTTCACTAATATTTTCTTTGTCTACTACTTGTGGGTGTGGTTTCGATGATTCGGCAACGTCAAATAAATAGGGTGTATGTGATAAGAGCTTCTGCATTAAGGTGGAAAAGCCTCACATCCCTTGATCTTGTTTATTTGTACGCCAAGGGGAGATTGGAACTATCTCCTTGACTATTATTGCTTTGTTTGTTTACATGTGTACTCTTACTATATCAAACTGGAAATAATGTTCAGGTCATCTAGGTTCTTGTGCCCTGATGCTTACATTTTTTTATTACATTTTATCCGATGAAAGTCATATTCATATCCTTATGGTCACAACAGCACCAGTAAGGATTGTATTGACTCCGATGTTCCAAAAATACTCGATGATGATAATTATGCGATGAGTCCAACAACCAAGTCCTAGGGTTGCATTTAGCTTAGGCTTGCATTTTAATTTTAGGCTTGCATAGCTATGGTTTTGGTGCTATCTTCATTTGTCTTCTCATTTCTTGAAGGTCCTCATCTTTTATCTTGGCTTCCTCTCGACTGCACAAGTGTTTGATCCTCGATCTTGATCTTCGTCATAATTTTTTGGTTAGTACCTGTTGTATATTGCAAGTATCTTGCATGAGATGATTAGTACCATTGCATCCATTACATTACATTCATTTCTAAAAGTGCATTTTCATACATTCATTTGCATTTATATATCCATAAACATGTGCATCCATTATAAGCATAAATCAAATCATACATAGCATTTATCCATCTAACATCTATCATTACACTGCATTCATTCATACACTAATAAAAACATGTGCATATTCATCCATGGCATACATTTCTAATCCATACATCTAAATCATATAAGAAACATCTCATAAGACATACAAATCTAAAGCAATATATAAACAAGTACAATGATGCCAAAATCAAGCTCATATA
>MU225369.1:2031203-2058902 GCA_018584345.1 Thuja plicata
TTAATTTAATTTAAAAGAACTTAGGACTTTAGAATTAAATTAATTAATCATAGGGATTTTTAGCTAATAAACCTTGATAATTTAGGAATTAAATATAGTGTTAGATTTATGCAAATTTAGGTTTTCTGCATTTGAGACCAAGTCAATTAAAGTCAATTAGGAGGAGAATTTGCCTAGTACAATAGGACTTTGATGATGAGAATATCGAAGGAATGCACCAAAATTGATTGGAATTATAAGGTGCCTATTTTGGGGTGTTACAATAAGAAAGGAGGAAATTTTTCCTTGTATCTATCACAAGGAATTGGATGATGGTATATATTATCACAAGGTCAAGGTAGAAAAAAAAAAATCCTAAGAGTGGATACCAACTAGATAGGGGAGGATATGATAGAATAAATTTCAGAGGGACCCATTTCAAATGTATCAAAGAAGGGCATAACAAATTTAAGTATTTCCAAATCATCAAAGGAGATAAGTAGAAGGTAGAAAAAGTGTTGCATTTTGGGAAGGACCCCAAATTTATGAGTCAAATTAAGACCCTGGATCTAGATAATTATAAATGATGAGAAGAGCCCTCTATAACCACTATGAAGAAGGACCAATACAAAGAAAAAAATTATTCAGAATGAGGTGCAAGGTCAAAGGGAAGTGATGTAAGGCTATTATTGATATTGGAGGCATGGATAAGTTGGTCTCAAAATAAATGAATTAAAACTCAAACTTGAAGATAAAATAGCACCAAAATGAATATAAATCACTTGGCTACATAAGGAACATAAGGTAATGGTCATGAGAATATCGGGTAAATTTTTAAGATGGAACGATACCATGGTGAAGTCTTGTGTGATATAATATAAATGGATGTATATAATTTACTAATAGGGAGTACATGAAATTTTCATTAGTGGGCTATACATGATGGAAGAGAGAACACTTACGCTTTGACAATAAATAAGTGGAGTTGATAAAATATTTGAGTTGTTGTAGAAGAAAGTAATTATTCAATATGTTTTAAACTTGCTAGATCTCAATAAGATATTCAAGTAGATTGTGATGCAAATGGGGATTATATTAGGGTGGTAATCATCTAATTATGGATACTAGTAATATACTTTAGTGAAAAGTTTAGTGATGCTTAAAATTGGTACTTAGTCTATGACGTATAATATTATTACAAAATGCAATCATTAATGAAGTAGAAATATTACATACTTCCTGAAAATTAATGTTATATACCAATAATCACATATTATAGAATTTTAGTAATAAAAATGAATTAAATTAGATGTATGCAGTGAGTGTCCAATTCATAAAAACTTACACTTTCTATGAAAATATAGGAGCAAGAAGTCAAAAAAGGTTGCTAATGCATTAAGTAGAATACACAATTTGGTAATAGCAATTAGGGTAGAAGTAGTAGAATTTGAGGAGTTGAGATGTTTGTTTGAGCTTCATCCTAGTTTTAAGAAGTGTGGAAGGAATGAAAGGATCCAATAAATATGGACATGAATAAGTGCTTGGATTATTTTATTTAGAATTGTTAAGTTTTAGGATCACTGCAAATGTAATAGCACTCTATGTTTTATGTGTTTTCCAAATGCAACAATCTCTCTTTCATTTATATTGGGAACGAGGCTAGGAGAGACATGTACCTTCATGGGACATGTCTATTCATTATTATTTATAAGAAAGGACATGCCTCTTCCCATTAATTATAATTTAATCAATCTTATAATGTTTCATCAATCAATTATTAATAAAGAATACTATAATAATTTAATACTAAATATTAAATTTCATATGATTAATAATAATATAATATATATAATATATTATTATTAATCAACATATATTATATGTATTCTAATGATCATACGACTGAAGCTGAAAACATTAACACTCCCTCTTAGCTAGGGAGGATGATCAAACATAATGTGTAGTGGTCTCCTATGTCAACACTTATGACCCTCACCATAGCTATACAAAACATCAACAATAATGAACTTTATTAAAAGGAAGTTGATGTATACCAAGAATCTCTATGAGAGGGAGTCTAATCAAAGAGAAGGATTATAAACCTACACATTGGAAATTTTGGGATAGATAAGGAAATAAACTTATACTGCGAGAATTAGTTTTGGTTATAGATACACAAGGATACGAGGATGTTCATTCAAGGTTGTGGGATTAACCAAGTTGTTAATGGAAGTTGTAAAAATGTATGATTATTAATTGTTAGCAATTCCATAAAATCCTAGGGTGGAGATAATCATGGATTTATATTGGGATTACCAAGTACCCAAGTAGGAAATTATTAGTAATGGTAGTAGGAGTTAGGTTTTCTAAAATTTCACACTTCATTCCATATAAGAAATCAATCATGTGGTATACACATAGTTGATATATTTTTCCTCAAAGTTGGTAAGATTGCATGAATTTTTAAAAAATATTTTTTTTCTACAAAGACACTAAGTCTGTGGAATATCTTTAGAGAATATTATGGAATAAAATGAAGAAATAAAATAGTCAAGACTAGAGTTTCCCCAATGGAGATGGTCCAACCATGCAGAAAGAGTCAACATAGCAAAAAACAACCAACTCAGAAATAATAACATTCAACCAACATGCTATAACAGATCTTCATATTATCATAGAATTATATATTTACATCACATTGGCTTGCGACATGAAAATTAAAAAGTTTAGGCATAAATGCCTAATTAAAAAAAAAATCTACATCTAAACCCTAATGCTAACATTCTAAGATTATCTCCTAAGAATTTATCTCAAACAAAGATCAATAACCTCAATATATAGAGCCTTCAAACCTCATAAGTCAGCCAAATTAATTACACTTTTCAAGAATACAAAAATGTAATACAACAATATAGGTCAAGACCCAAATCATAAATATCTTAATGCCAAGATATATAAATGATGCATGATCCAAGAGAGATGTCATCCAAAGATCCAAGAACATCGAGATATGAGTCACCAAGCTTCGTCGATCGGAAAAAAACTTCACGAGATCAAAAAACCTCAACTGACTGTTAGAATATGAAGAACATATAGAACTGATGATGAATCTTTAATATCTCCACAAAAAAGTATCCAAATGAGGTGCAAACCCATAGATAGGTAAAACATGATGTCAAGAAAAAACTCTAAATTTCACAGCAACAAACGATCCAAAACCAAGGAACACTACCAGAATCACATAACTGCTAACTAAAACAAAACTAAGAACATACTGAAAGGGAAATATTTTTGGGTGATGCAATATTTCCAATGACCCAAGGATGCTCTTGAATTAGACACCACTAGTGAGAAGAAAATGTTCCATAAGATAAACTTATGAACATTTGACATGATGTGGGACATAAATCCCATGCTCATTCTTGATCCAAATAGCCTCTTTATCTGCAACTCTATGTCTGTGCACTTCTTCTCCATCTTCTATCAGATCCATTAGCTTACTCTACTCTAAACTTTCTCTATCATATCTTCATTTATACAAGATTTTTTACCACTACCTCCTTTCTTTTGCACAAGTGAATTACCTCTGCTACAAGCCTTTATATGATCAACAACCAAGATCTTTTGTTGCTTCACTTTTCCTTTCTTACAGTCTATTACCAAATTATGCTATGATTTTCTTACAAGATCCTTTTTCTGATCTATACCAACCTCTATATTCTTCTTCTCTAAATAGTAACTCTTTACCAAGCTCAAATTCCTTGCACTTATCTCCTCTGCCTCCTTCAAGGGAACCAAATTAAACTTTTGTCGATCCTTGTCTATTGTGACCATATTTATTTTGCAATCATGAATGACTTCCCTATCAAATTTCTAAGGTCTACCCTATAGAACATGATAGGAACTCATATGTACCACATCACACAATGCCTCATCTCTGTATGGTCCAATACTAAAATTGACCAAACACCGCTCTTTCACCTCCACCCTATTATCATCTAAAAACCAACTTATCTCATAAGTACAAGGATGTTTAAGCCTCTTTAAGCTAATATTTTTCACCATCTCTTTTGATATCAAATTATCAGCACTATCACTATCCATAAAAACTTTACAATATTTACCTCCTGATATGCAAACAATTGTGAAAATTTCCTCATTTGGAAAGTTTCAACTTCTTTCTCACTCAGCATGATTCTCCTAAGCCTAAGACATTCTCCTATCTCAAGTGTTTCCATACCTTCCTCAAGTTCATCAGTAGTTTGCTCCTCATGTACCACAAGATTCCATCTACCCAAGTTCTTACTAGATCCTTTAGAACATTGAAAAGCTCTATGTCCTATGCCACCACATTTGAAACAAGAACCTCTGAATTCCTTGCTACCACTCCCTCTCCTAAGTGTCCTCTGATCAGGTTCTACCTCAATAGTTTTCTTCTCTTTTCTATTGCTCCTCACTTTCTTCTCATTTCCCCTAGGGTTGCCATATCTTCTCTTCAAATTATCTTCTGCCCTCAATACATATTGATAAGCATCATCCAATATATAAATCCTCAACATACTCATCTCATCCTGAATATTAAATCTTTGACCATTAATATACCTATCCACCTTCTCCTTAGATACCTCGTGGTGTCCATATCTGATTTTCATCATATTAAACTCTTTAGTGTATTCCTTCACATTCATGTCTTTCTGCTTCAAGTTCTACAATTTCTCAAACAATTCTAATTCATAATCCTTAGGAATGAATTTATCCTTTAACCTAGCAATCATCACCCTCCATCTAGTGATTTTCATTTCACCATGTTCCTCTCTATATTTCTGTAATTCTTTCCACCATAGCCAAACATGACCCTTTGACTTAGTATGTGCTAACCTAACCCTCTGCGGATCTCGTATATCTTGAAGCCCAAAGTAATCTTCTAGCAGTCCAATCCAATCTATCAAATCCTCAGGATATAATGAACCAGTGAAAGGAGAAACATCCATCCTATGATTTTTACTTACTTGTGGCATAGCTCTCAACAATATTTCTTCATCTGCAGGGATCTAAACATCTATAGTCTCAAGATCTTCACACTACAACAAAATAGAAAATTAACTCACTTTTTTGCTTCCACCCACTTTTTCAATGTATTTTTTTCTAAATTTATGAAAAGTTGACTTTATTTTTTGGGATGACGCTATTTGCGCAAGAAAAAAGTAGGCACTAAATCAGGTACTATTTAGCACCTAATTTAGAGCCTACTTTAACATCTAAATTAGTTCCTAAATTAACTCCTAACTTAGTAGTGTCTAATTTAGCGCCTAATTTAATGCCTATATTAGTGCTCAATTTAGCACCTAAATTAGCTCCTATTATAGTAGCACCAAACTTAGCACCTAACTTAGTGCTTAGTACCTAAGTTAGCTCTTAAATTAGTGCCAAAATTTAACACCTAAATTAGTGCTTAAATTAGCACCTAAGTTAGCTCCTAAATCAATAGTGTCTAATTTAACATATAATTTAGTGTCTAAATTAGCACCCAATTTAGCACCTAAATTAGTGCCTAAATTAGCATCTTTTTAGTAGCACCTATTTTTGTGCCTCTAGTTCAACACCCAAATTAGAGCTTATTTTGAAACCTAAATTAGCACCTAACTTAGCATCTAATGTAGTGCCTAATTTAGTACCTAAGTTGGCACCTAAATTAGCTCTTAAATTAGTGCCTAAATTAGTGTCAAAATTAACATTATATATTATAGAGGCCCCAAAACTATCCTTATGCATGTGTGCACCACATGGGCTCCAAAAATGACGTAGAACTTCTCCTAAAATTGCTTCAAAACTGTCCATAATTCATGCAACAAAGAACCCCCCTCATAGACTATCCAAAACTCTATTCATTGACTGTTCCTACATCCATTGAAACATTGTTATGTAATTATTCCTACAGCTATTGGAACTCGATTTTGTGACTTTTCTTGCTCCTCATAACTTCCTTTTTCTATCAAATTTGACATTAATATGAATTTATGAACTCTATAAACCTTCGTTAAATTGAATAGATAATTTAATGTCCCTTTGTTTCAAATATGTCAATTCTTATTTTTCTCTTTGAATTAATAAGATTGTATTTCTCTTGTACTTTCCTCACAAAATAAAATGAGGAGAAAAAATTTACTATCGTCTCCTATTTGTTTTCCCACTTCTTTCCCTAACCATAAAAATTTCAGAGACTTCTACCCTTAATGAGGTTCCATTGACCTTTATTGTCAATGAAAAAAAGATTTTCCTTCAAATCAAAATTTGATGAGGCCTGGAAGTTGTGCTTCTTTTCTTATAAATTTTAATGCAAATTTTGATATTGCAACAATAATTTTTAACAATCAACACTATCACACCCTTTCTTGGTCCATTAGTATTCTGTCTGACTACATGAACTGAAGTGAAAGCTCTACCTCAAAACTTTCTCCAAGAATCACTACAACAAAACTGGCAGTTAGTGCCGAGTTTTAGTGTATTTTGCACCTAAAATAGAGCCTTTGTGTTGGAGCAAAAGTCAGCACAAAAATGCCTCCAGCCTTTGGCACCGAGTTTTGCATCGTATTTTTCACTCTGTTATGTATCCTAAAAAATTATGAAAGTTTACTTGACATTTCCGACCCTCATATTAATATCTCATAACCAATACATGAAATTCAAGATGATGTTTGAGACATATGTAGTATTGTATTACTGATTTTGTGTTTCTTGATTTTTCCTTTGTAACCATGCAAATAGAAAACGAACTCAAGAGGGCTCAAACTGCATCAAAATGTGATCCTTCCATTGAAAAATGAGCTTCGAGTGCGTAGGAAAATGAAAAAAAAACCCATGTAATATGTCCAATAATAATGCAAGATCTAAAAATATTCCCTCCACTAATGAACTTGTCCAAAACATGCAAAAGTATTTCCACTCACTTCATATCCTGAAAATAACTATGTCACTCCAAACATAATATTAATTAAAATGGTTTATACCCACACCATTTAATTAATATTATTACAAAAGTCATGTACAAAATATTATGAACAAAAACATGATATTTATAAATTTACCTCTAATTTATATTTATTAAATGATATAAAGATATTACTTAATAAATATAAATTGAAGAATGTATATTTATCAAGTAATATATTTATAACATTTAATAAATATAGTTTAGAGGTAAATTTAAAACATATCATTTATTTTATAATCCACCGCCCCAAAAATTAATAATCCCATTAAATTTGCCTCCAATATATATTTATTAAATGATATAAGAAATTACTTAATAAATATAAATTGAAGAATTTATATTTATCAAGTAATATATTTATATCATTTAACAAATATAAATTTTAGGCAAATTTAAAACATATCATTTATTTTATTTTATAACCCATGACCCCAAAAATTAATAATCCCGTTAAAAATCAAGGAGTGAATGCTTTAGGTATAACTTACATGGTGATCATTATTTAATAACATTAACATGGGTTTAAAAACAAAATATACTTTGCTAAAATATAAAACTCGCGGGCTCTCAAAACACCATGTGCTTTTCCCTCCAAAAAAAAAGTAAGGCAAAAGATAACGCTAGAATCATATGCCCTAAATTCATTTTTCACATTCACTTTCACTCTATTGTGGTTGAGCCAATGTCATAAGAATAGGGCTTGTTGGAGGGTTTTGTGCAGATATTTATGTGTTCTCCGACTTTCACAATGGAGGAATGAGGATTTCAATGCCCTTTCACAGATTGTGCAAGTTGCAACATCAAAGGTAAGCTCTCAGATTTTCTTTGAGCCACTGATTTGTACAAAAAGAGAAAAAAAAGTGGCGAATCATGCCCCTACCTCTCTTAGCTTTTCCAATTTCTTTTCCAAGCTACAAAATTGTGTCTCGACTGTATCTGCGAATTTTAATTTAAGAGATTGAGCTCTGTAGAAAATGCTTTTGTACATTTCCTCTCTTCCAGCTGAGGGTTTCTCTAGAAATTTTATGGGGCATGTTTTATTTGACTCAAAATATGGAAAATTGCTTTTCATTTTGTAGTTGATATTCTAGATTTGTGATCTTAAGGTTGCTTTCATGGTTGTAGATTTTTACAATGGGAAAAAAATATATAACCCCTTTTTTAAATCTATCAAAGCATTAATATTCTTTGGTGATAATGCACTGAAACCCTACAAACTCATAGTATTTATTATTCAACTTGTGACTCTATGTTCTTTTTGCCAAGATTTTGCAGAACAAAAAACTGGAAATAAACAACAGTTTATCCTGAAATGAGTTGAAACCCTCAATTTTTTTAAAATGAATGTTGGAGGGATTTTAAAAAAATTGTTAGGGAACATGGAATTTGAACATCTATCTATAATTTTAAACAATGAAATGTTAAATAAATTCTCTGATGTAATTGTACTTGCATTGTTCCTCATAAATCTGCAATATATATGAATGATTTGATGTTGTATCTGTGCAAGTAACTGTAGCTTTTCTTTCATTGACCTCTATATCAATTCTATGACTGCAGGTGGAAGTTTCCTTATTCCTGGATCTCTTCATTCATTTTTTATATCAAAGAGATTCATCATTTACTGTTGCAAATCCTAATTCTCATTTTGGATATTCCATACTTGACTTCAAATATCTTTGCAACATCACTTTGTCTTCACAGAAACAAGCTTTCATAGTTACAACTATACACAAAGTCTATAATAGAAAACAACAACTTTTGGTCATTAGCATTGTCATTCCTATTATGACTGCAAATATTGTGTACCACATATATGTGCTCAATTTTAAGATTGAATCTTTTGTACAGGAACTTATTGTAAGCTTCACATATTCTTGGCCATTTTATTTCAGCTCTATGATTACATGTTGGAATTATATGATGTGCCCAATGACTGAGAGGTGGGGGGGGGGTGAATCAAGAATCAATAAAACTTAATCCTTTTCCATAATTAGATTATCTTATTTGTTTGCATGCATATAAATTGAAAGTAAAAAATCAGATACAATACATAACACAATATTTGGTTACCCAGAAACCTTCCAAAAGAAAGTAGAACTGGGGTGGGGATGATACCCACAAGATTTAGTACTGTAGTATAGATTTAGCCTGTTAAAGCTTACAATGACCACTTCTAATGGTATGCCCTGTTAGGAGCATAGAAAGGACTGTTAGGTCCACCTTGTTAAAGGATTTTGTACAATACAATGAGTAATGCAACTCTGTTAAGAGATTTAGAGAAAGCACTATTAGGTCCAGCTTGTTAAAGGATTTTTCTGATCCACCTATGAGAATGAGCCATTTGATGATATGCTCTGTGCAACTGTGATTTCTGAATAAGATCCTTTGAAATATATCTGATCACCTGAATGTGATAGATAAGTCTCTGCTATCCTGAACACTTCTTCACTTAACTCAAACTGCCATTCACATAATCATATCAGCTTTTGATTATACCTTCATACTATATACATATTCTACCTTCTTATTGGATAAACAAACTATCTTACATATATATCTTTATCCAACAAATAACTTTGTAAGTCAACTTCCAGTAAACAAATATATATTTAACAATATATGCAAAGTCGCCTTCAAACTGTCACTTGGGTCCAAAAGACTACTCGGGTGATAAACTGTCACTCGGGTGATACTAAACACTTAGATGACACTGTCTACTTGGGTAACACTATGTACTTGGGTAACAATAAATGACTATGTATTTTGACACTAATTGACAATATGACTTGCCATAAGGTCTACAATCTCCCCCTTTGGCATTAGTGACAAAAAACTTATCATTAAACTCTATATCTGATATGTCAAAACTCCCCCTTATAGATTTCTTGGGTTTTGACACTTGCTCTGCTGCTCGGGTCTGACTGACTCTATTTTTTTATTTTTCAAAATTGTTATTGTAACATATATTTTCTACACTATTCTCTGTACACGTGATATTTACAATGATATCTACCTCTTATACAATGATATATCCCCCTTGTTTTTGATATAAAAATGCCAAAAAGGAATGTCATCTACAAGTTTACCCTGAAGTAGTATAGAAAATCATTTTACCTTCAAAATTTGAGACAAAGTGTTGTTCCAATTATCTTATAGCACCTTCAAGATGTGTAATCCAACTTGCAGTTCTGCAGATAGCTCTATCATTAGCTCGACAACTGAGAAGTTTTTTTCATGGATGAGATTTTTAGCATGTGCTATATGTTTCTACATTCCATCCATATGTGGTAGAAGTTGGCTCTAAATGGTTGTAAGAGATTCTCTGATTCTTACTTCTTGTCTCAACACTTCAGCCTATAAATATGTAAGATATTTTACTTAGTTGAAGTGAGCAGAACTGGTGCTCGGGTCAAGTGCTAACTGCCTTGCACTTTCCTTCAAGTTAGCATCTATCTTCACCATCTTGTTCTTGATTTCCATGTTAAAGATGGAGGAGTCACTCAACTTTACAAATAATTCTACCACATTTTTCACAGTGGTTTCTAGAGTGTTGATAAGCTGTGTAAGCTGCACTTGGTAGATTGCAATCTTCTTTGCAATGCTCTCTAGAACCTTGTTCTTGAATTTCTTCTTTGCCTTCTCAAGTAACTTCTCTTGACCATTCATGTCTGTGTTGAACTTGTGGACAATGTCAAAAATTTGGTCCATTATTGAGTCACTTTCATTGACTTCAATCTGCAAAGCATCTACAAATATGCCTTTTACATCTTCAATTACTTTGTTCCTTTGCCTTTCCTTTCTGAGTTTCTGCTATGAGGCCCTCTTCTTCCACAGTTCTCCCAAGATATCCATTTTTTATACAGATAGGTTCGGTAGATCCCAATTAGGAATCACAATCTCTTTATCCAAATCTATCTCATCAGTTATTGTTGCCTCTGATTTAGGACTCAGTGAAGGAACAATTTCCTTACCCTTATCTGCCTTATCCTTAGTATCAGTATTCAATCCAATTAGGTCATTGACCTTTGTATTAAAACTAGTTGGATCAATACTAATTGATAAATCAAAAGTAGAAATGTCTACCTTTCCTTTCATTGACTCGAGTGTGCATGTATCAGTAGTAGTAGTAGGAGCCTATTGCTTGGGTTTTGTTTGTTCTAACGTAGATTCTGCAACTTTTTCTTTGCTCAGAGTCACTATACTATGTATGGGAGATTGGGTAGTAATGCCATTTCCTTGACTACAATCTTCTCTGCATTGGACTCTTCAATATTCTGTACCTCAGGTAGAGGGTCATCATTTCCTTGTGCTGGAGGGTCTATACTCGGTACTTCTTCCTTCTATTTTCTTTCTTCAATCCCAAATATTGATTTCCACACTAATGTGGCACGATGAGCTACTTCTTCAATATTTTTGTTTCAATATTTGAAATGCCCTGAATCTGGGGGTGTGATTATTCTCATATATTCTTAAGGCCTCTTTCACTTCTTTGCCTTTCATTGCAGGCATGACCTACTTCAGTGTCTCTTCCCTTATATCCTTTTCAATTTGTACTACATTCTTCTAAGGAATAGAGGTTGCCTTAAATAAGTCTTCTATCATATAACTCTTCAACTTGGAAGGGTCATATTTCCACTCAGCCATCTTCTCCACCACTAAATGCTCAATTTGCTTCTTCTCTTCTTCTGTCCTAGAAGCATACTTCAGTGATTTCAAAGAACTCATGGCTCTTCCTTCTTTAAGGTCTTTGATCTTTTGATCAAGTGTGGGTGTGGGTTTTGTGAATACCATAGTATCTTCTTCATCTTCATCCTCTTCATCACTTAATATAAGCTTCCTCCTAGATCTGCTCAGGGTGACAATAGGAGTAGTGACTTTATCTTTCTTCTATTTAGGTGTTGTCTTCCTCTTCTTCTGTGGAGGATTAAATTCAGTTACTTCCTTGTCAGATTCAATTTCATCAATCTCCTCTATTTTAACTGTTTCCTCTTTTCTCTCAAATATTGAAGGAGAGTCGGAGGTCTTTCCATACTTCTTCTTGAAAGTATCAAGTCTCTTTCTTCCTCTCTTCAATATCTTAGGAATCTCAATTTCCAGAGTTATTATGCTCTTAGCTTCCTCATAGGTTCCAAAGTAGGGTAACTTTGGATTGACAAGTTGATTCACAAGAGCCTCTATGATATCTTTAGTGTCCTTATTATTAACTTCATATGGCAAGGGTTGTACCGATGCAACCCTAGGCTTTACTACTTGTATATACACTTTGTCACAATCAACTAGAAAAAATATTTCTTCTTTGTACTTCTCAACTAGTTGTTTGGGAATCCTATATCTACTATGCATTTTTAGTTTGAAAATTTCAAAGTATCCATCCATGATACTATCAAAATTATCTCCCATCTCAGCTATGAAATCATTAATCTGATGAATGATTAGTCTATCCTTTTTCCATACTATTGTTCCTTTGGAGGGAAAGAACTTCTCAACATAAAATAGTATGTAGATTAGAAGAGAACCAAACTTACATGAGTTGGTTTTTGATACTTGGATGCTCTCCATGTTCTTTCTCAACTGAGCGAGTTGCAATTCTGCCAAGTCATATACCATATTTTTCTTTGACAACCTTGTAAGCTAGGTCAACTGCTTCCCATGAAACATTGTTGGGTCTGCTTGTGCTATAAATATTTTTTTCTATCACATGAATTCCAAATTTCATCTCTATGTCTATCATTCTGTTGAGTCTCATGCCTCTTTCGTCCCACTTAGCAAGAGTTAACTCTGCTAGTTCATCCCTGTTTAGGGTTTTGGTAGCTTTTGGCTTGTCTAGCATAGGGAACGTGGTAACATGGTGAAGTATCTTCTTGGTGATCTTCACAGGATGATCCAGCCATAATTGTATGTCATGAATACAACTAAGAACATATCTCATCCATTTTTTTTGTAAGTCCCTCAACATATGCATGATATGTGTCAAACCCTTGGTTTCGAGGTATTTGTGCTTGGGCTTCAATTTCCCATTTGTGCATAACTTCTCATATGTTTGATTCATCTCAGTGGTTGCAAGATCTTGTATGTTGTAGTGATAGAATTTGTGAATTTCATTGACCAGTAACACTCTTAGAGGAATTAGGGCATGAGCTCCCATCGTGTCTATCTCCTTTGCAACTACTGGATGAAGCTTGAACTTGGGAGGATTACAGATTGTATTCCTTACTAGCATTTTTGAACCTTTCTTGACCTTGCTACTGGAAGTGGATGCCATATTGCTCGAACAAAATAATCAAATTTTGATTTCAATCAAAAATTCACTCTGAATTGCTAAGGGCTCTGAATTTACTAGCAAATTGAAAGCTTTTTAAACAATACTCTTCACAATCCTTCATATATAAGAGTTTTTCAACCGTTAGAGTATAACATTAAATTCTCCGCACATAGTAAATGGTGTGACTTGGGTGCTTCTCCAAGATTCACTCAGAATCTTAGGTGAAACTAATTTTCCCGTTATCAACACTACCCAACTCAGCTCAGGTGAGCTAGAGTGACTTAGGTGCAATCAACATTCTGACTCAGGTTGAACTACAATATGTCCACATGCATCAATATGTGGATATGGACTATATTTCTTGCCTGGAACTTATGTAGGATGGCTTGTTATTACACAGTTCCAGTCATCTCCTTTCTTTCTTATTTTTTAATGATGGTTCCACCCATATCACTATTAGGGTGTCATTAGATCCTTCATTTCTTTGATCTGAATTGTTTGAGGATTTCCTTTCCCATTGCTTTCTTCTCTGAGATCTGATTTCTGAGAATTTGGTTTTACCTTTCTTAAAACTAGTATCAACCTTTTCTCTGTTCATGCAGTTCTTTCTCAGATGACCGAGTTGTTTACATACATAAAATATCTTAGTAGGATCTATTTTTATGAAGTGAGTCTTCACACAATTTATGCCAATGTTTCCATATTCACCACAGTGACAACATCTGTACCAGGTGTTGTAATCCCAACCAAAAATTTCCTTAGCTAATTGTTCAGTAGGATTCCAATTCTTAGTTCTGCACTCGGAAGATTTATGACCTTGTTTGTTGAATTTATAGCATTTCCCTTCAAACTTAGGTTTCTCTTTGCATTCACTTTCTCTATGTCCATGTTTATTGAAGTTGTAGCAATTACCATTAAATTTTGACCTTCCATTGCTCCAACATTTAATTGATGTATGTCATGTCTTACCACAGTGATTGTATTTAGGTTTGTTGTTCCTTTGAGCTCCTTGTTGTGAGGATTCACCTTGTTCAGTATATCCTAATCTAGTCTGTCCATGATTTCTCAATTATGTTGCCTGATCCATGCTGGTTTGTGAATTCACCGTATTTTAATTTGTTTGTTTTTCAGTATTGAGATCATTCTGTAGTCTTTGATTTTCTATCCTTAAGTTGACAACTTCTTGTGTTGCATTGTTGAGTTGACTTACCAAATCAGCTTGCTGAAGTGATAAGTGTTGGATTTCATTTTATTTTTTCTCTAATATTGTACTTAGCAGTCTTTTCTCTTCTTGTGTTATATTTTTTCATCTTCTACTTTATTCTTTAGTTCCGTGACTTCACACATTCTGATTGAGTGAACTTCTTGTTCTCTTTTTAAATTTTTGACTTCTTCATGTAAATTGAGATTCTTTGTAAGCAAGTCTTTAATGGCTACATCAGCTTCTTCTGAGCTCCTTTCCTTGCAAATTTATTCAATTCTTTTTTCTATATAGTTCTTGTCATTCAGCTGTATTGCTATTTATTTTCTTGTTTTTAGGGAAAGAGAGAGATGCTCCTTAAGTATTATGATATGATCCATGGCCACCTTAAGATCTATCTTTCATTCTCAATGGCTTTCTCCAGTCTGTATGTTTCCATGTCCTCTAATATTTTATCAAGTTGTAAAACTTTTGATAAGAGAACCACTGCTCTGATACCAATTGTTGGAATTATATGATGTGCCCAATGACAAAGAGGGGGGGTGAATCAGGAATTAATAAAACTTAATCCTTTTTCCATAATGAGTTTAGCTTATTTGTTTGCATGCATATAACTTGAAAGTAAAGAATCAAATACAACACATAAAACAATATTTGGTTACCCAAAAACCTTCCAAAAGAAATAATAACTGGGGTGGGGATGATACCCACAAGATTTAGTACTGCAGTATAAATTTAGCCTGTTAAAGATTCCAATGACTACTTCTAATGGTATACCCTGTTAGGAGCATAGAAAGGACTCTTAGGTCCACCTTGTAAAAGGATTTTGTACAATACAATTAGTAATGCAACTTTTTTAAGAGATTTAGATAAAGGACTATTAGGTCTACCTTTTTAAAGGATTTTACTGATCCACCTATGAGAATGAACTATTTGATGATCTACTCTGTGCAACTTTGATTGCTGAATAAGATCCTTTGAATATAAATGATCACCTAAATGTGATAGATAAGTCTCTGCTATCCTAAACACTTCTTCACTTAACTCAAACTTCCATTTGGATAATCATATCATCTTCTGATTATAAATTCATACTATATACATATTCTACCTTCTTATTGGATAAACAAACTATCTTACATATATATCTTTATCCAAAAAATAAATTTGTAAGTCGGCTTGCAATAAACAAATCTATATTTAAAAATATATGCAAAGTCGGATTCAAACTATCACTCAGGTCCACAAGACTACTCGGGTGATAAACTGTCACTTGGGCGATACTGAACACTCAGGAAACATTGTGTACTCAGGTAACACTAAATGACTAAGTGTTTTGACACTAATTGACAATATGTCTTGCCATAAGGTCTACATTATAGATGTATTCTTGATTATGTTTTGTATTTCATGAATGCACTGTACAAAAATACTATTGTTCATGCTTTAATAACTGTACCTTTGGATATTCTTGTCTCGATATTGAAATCATTATCCTTTAGATTTTCTGATGCTTTCAATCCATAGTGGTATTTTTGTACCATGACACCTTCATGTTTTAAATGAATCACACTCTCTCATTTTTGTACCATATGTAAAGACCTGATTCCTTTTGTAATTATTTTTACATTGTTTAATCATAAATACTTTATTTTTTGCAAAAAATATCTTTGTTATTTTGTTGTCAAAACTAATTTACTCTCAAAACAAAAAATTGCATTACATTTTCTTGTTTAAAATTTAAATCATTGGCAATTGTATGTTTACTTAAAAAATAAATCTAACATTCTTTATTGAATTTTCAATTCGGTATCTATATCTTTCATGTAGGTAAAACTTGGTGAGCTTGAAAAATAACTTCTAGAAATCAATTCAAATGATGAAAAGCTCCAGCGAGGTCATAGTGAACTTCAAGAGTTTAAGCTTGTTCTAAAAAAGGTATGGTACTTAATTACCTCTTTTTTCATGTATGGTTATTTTATGTGCAATGATTTGCAAATCTTTATACGGTGATGTATCTTTACATTCATTGCGACTTATCTTTAAAAATGTCATTCAAGTACATAGTCAATATGTAATTTTTTGGTGTTGGTTTTGCATGTTTTGTATTAAATGCATTTTTGGTTTTCTAAAATTGAATAATGTATAGATACAAAATAAGAGAAACATTTTAGCTTAATGAAAAATTAAATGAGATCAAAATCATCTTGGTCCACCCACAAAATTAAGTATGGATGGAGTTAGAAACTTGCACTCCTAAATTCTTGAAATTATGACTGCCTGGATCTTCCCCCCAAAATTCAAGTCATAATGACATTGCCAACCTTTTTCAAAAACAAAATCAATGCTCTGTCATATCCTTAAAATTTAGAAAAAACTCCTCTGATCCTGCTCCTTAAAAATAGGATTGAAATTTTAGAAATCAACCCCATTTTAATGTCAATGTATTTTTCTAATCAACAATGATGTCCCCATTTCATGCTTGGATTGGAAACTCAAGAATTATTCATTCTTTAGTGACTATCCCTTAATTTGGTCATTCACTATTAAAACCATAGCTATCACCCCTTTGACTACTACTCCTGTGAATGGATCTCTTGATGGTTGTAGCCCATGATAGTGACCTCATTCTTGTCATGCTACTAATCATGAAAATTTTTTATCACCCTTGATTGATAGTAAGGATTTGATATTCAATGTGTTTTATGTCTCAAAATTTCATTTTATCACCATTTTTCTCTATAAATATGATGCAACTACAAATTCTATGCATCCTTCCTGTCGTCCAGTGACAGGATCCCTCATAGGAAATCATCGACAATTTTCTGGAATTGAATTGTTTGACCCCTTAAAACTCAAAAATAATTTTTATGGAAGTAATAAAGTTTGTTTGTAACATCAATATATTCCTAATCCCAAAGTTATAGGGTCTTACTAGCCCATATGTAGTTATACCAACACATTTTCTAAATATAAATTCTGAGAAAACATTTTTGAATAGGGTCCTGTCATGAAAAATGGTCATAACTCATTCATTTCTCCATGAAAATGATTCAAACTTGAATAAAATAAACCTATACTTAGAGGAATTTCATTTGGGTATGGTCTCATACATTCATGTGTCTATACAAGATTGTACCATGTATGAAAAGTGACTAAAACAGTAAAAAATCAGAAAACAGTGAGGGTTTCTAAGGTAAGGTTTTCTTTTCTTTTAATCTTCTTCAAAAACTACCAAAAAATCACTTATCCAAATTTACATGGAGTTTTTAAATCCATTATAATCCATTCATTCTATGGTAACCCCAATTTTAACCTTTTAACTACCCAATGAGTTTTCACATTCCAAGTTGCACTATTGACATCTTAGACAATGACCGCACTCTTCTTCCTTTATGACCTTATCAAACCTTTCTTTACTTTCCTTAGGAAATAAATTTGTATTATCTTGATGTCTTAAAATTATTAGGTTCTTATTAGGAAATAATTTTATCTCTTATAATAATTTGATGCAGACACAAAGTCTCTGCAACCTTCCTATCACCTAGTGATAGGATCTCTCACAGGAAATCATAGGACAGTTTTCAGAAATTGAATTGTTTGACCCCTTAAAACTAAAAATTGATTTTTATGGAATAAAGAAATTTTATTGGTAGCATAAATTTATTTTTAATAAAAAATTCATAGGGTCTTAATAGCCCATACATAATTATACCAACATGTTTTCTAACTGCAAATTCTGGGAAAATATTTCTGAACAAGGTACTGTCACAAAAATGGTCACAACTCATTCATTTATATATGAAAATGATTCAAAATTGAACCAAATAAAAATAGAATCAGATACCTTTACTTTGGGTAGGGTCTCATGCATTCATGTTTCCATATAGGGTTGTATTATGTGTACAAAATGACTGTAACAGTACAAAAATCAGAAAATAGTGAGGGTTTTCTTTTCTTTTAATTTTCTTCAAAAACCTCTGAAACCCCACTTCTCCATGTTTACATGGGTTTTTTAAATCCATTATAATCCATTAAAATTATCGTAACCACCCTTTTAACCTTGTAACTACCCAATGAATTTTCACATTCCAAGATGCACTCTTGACATCTTAGACAATGACCACACTCTTCTTTCTTTATGACCTTATCAAACATTTCTTTACTTTCATTAGGAAATACATTTGTATTCTCTTGAATTATTATGATTATTAGGTTCTTATTAGGAAATAATTTAAGCTCTGATACCAATTTTATTAATCTACAAAGTCTATGCAACCTTCCTATCGCCTAGTGATAGGATCTCTCACAGGAAATCACAGGACAATTTTCAGAAATTGAATTGTTTGACCCCTTAAAACTCAAAACTAATTTTTCTAGAAGGAAGAAATTTTTTTGGTAACATCAATTTATTCCCAATCAAAAATTTATAGGGTTGTAATAGCTCATACATTATTATACCAACACATTTAATAAGTGTAAATTATGGGAACATATTTATGAACAAGGTATTGTCAAAAAAATGGTCACAACTCATTCATTTCTCCATAAAAATGACTCAAACTTGAACCAAATAAAAATAGAATCAGATAATTTTCATATTGGTATGGTATCATGCATTCATGTGTCTGTACAAGTCTATACCATGTATTCCAAGTGAATCTAATAGTCAAAAGCCAAATAAATAGTGAGGGTTTCAAAGGTAGAGTTTTCTTTTCTTTTAATCTTCTTCAAAAACTACCAAAACCTCACTTCTCCACATTTCCATGGGATATTTAAAGAAATTATTTTTAGTGATTACTGAGAGGGGGGTGAATCAGTGGCCTCAAAAATTAATCCTTAAAACAACCCTTTAAACTTATAACCACAAATTATGTCTCAAGTTATCTTCTATCCTACAAGATGAATGCCATGAAATACTTATATAAATTTACTATTTGTTGGATTGCTCTATTAAACCTTCTTCTGTATGTTTACCGATAAGCAGTCATCTATTTACCGAGACACAGTAAATATGTAGAGTATACCAATAAATCTAGAATCAACTATGTAATATACAAAATAGTAAAGAAATGAATCATACACACATAACACATGGATTTTAATGTGGAAACCCTGTTAAGGGAAAAACCACTGGGACCGATACCCCAAATTTTCACTCTTTTGAAGTGAGCCCTGTTAAGAGCCAACCCTATTATAGGTTACAAACACATTGTTAGGTGTGACCTTGTTAGAGGATTTAGAAATAGTTTGTCAACTAGTATCTGGCATCTAATGCTACCATCCTTGATCAAACACTCACTTGGCCTATCAATGGGTATCGGGCATATCCAATGCTACATTTGTGATCAAACTTTTTGATACTCCTTGGGATGTATCTCAATTGAAAAAGACTTTTAAGTCCTTCTCAGTTAAGAGGCTTATATGCTTCAATGGTTAAATTGAAACACTAATGATTTGTTCATACATACAACTCAATTTCAGATTTTTAGATCTATTTTAGGTCCATTACTTCACTAATAAATATAATCAAATATATACCTTTTCTCCACACTTGTTCTGCTCTGTGATGCTTGTCTCACTGTTCGTCAGTGTCTGCAGAATCTAGCTCTTCATTTAGCTTATTGATCAGGACTGAATGAAGACTTTCTTCTCCATCAGATTTTCTTTAGCATCTCTCCTCTTCTCTTTTTCACCCCACACACACAATTCGTAATGAATTGGGTTTGTCTCTTATAGACATGATTTCCTCTTTTTATGTGATTGGCCCATTAACCTTTGTGTCATTAGATTTATATATACCTATTTATCTGTTCATCTTTGATTATGTATGTGTGATCATAATATAAGTTCTTTATATGTACAAACATTCAAGAAACATTCATGAAAACAAACAACACATAACACATGATATGATATCACAGAAAACTTCAGTTAGGAAGTAAAAACTGCGGTGGGACGTCTACCCACAAAACTTCACTATCCACAAATAAGAAGGGAGTCGGTAAAGGCTTACAAATGATCACTTATAATGATCTACCCTATTAAGAGTATTAGAGTGGAGACCTGTTAGGATCTACTTTATTTGAAGCTTTAGCAACACCGTTAGGTGTGCATTTTGTTAAGAGATTTATCAAAGAATTGTTAAGTCCACCTTCTACAAAATGATTTCGGTTGTGATGCACTTGTTAGAATGTAACTACAATATAAATGTTGATATGATAGTGAATACAATCTCTAATTTCTAATAACAGATCCTGTATAGCTTACAATGTATGTATGTAATCACCTTGAGTGATTGAGTAATACCTTGTCTCTGCTCATCGGTAGCTTTTCTGTGTTCTTGATGACTGTTGTGATTTGTTTGTAAACTTTGCATGAATTCTCTTCTTTTACTTAGATTCTCTCCATAGCTACTATCATTCTTCAAATTATTACAAGTTCTTGTTATTAAAAATGATCGAACATCTATTTATACTAGTTTCTAGCTCTATTCTTGATTCACGCTTTTCAAATTAACTCTAGATCCAAGGTTTACAACTTGACCTTGATCTTTAGTTAGATATGTTTTAGATCTGTTAGGATGCTTTAAAACATTTACAATATGCTCGCTTCACCCTTAAGTTAAGATTTAAAATAAATAAAAACTCTATAAATAGAATTACATTGCTTTATCTGATGTGTAAAAATCAGATCCACTTTTTACGGGTTCTCTAACTGATTGTTGGTTCTAATGGTCGGGTTGCTCTGTCAGTCTGTCAGTTTTCTTCTCCGTCGGTGTTCCTTACTTGAACTATTCATCAGGTATGCCTTTTTTGCTCCGTCGGCGATGTTATCAAAACTGTATCATCGGTTATGCTTGTCGTCGGTAATTTCTATACTTAGTATTTTCACGTTAGAAATTTTGTCCTGTCGGGTATGCTTGTTGTTTGCCGGTTATGCTTATTGTCCGCCGGTTATGCTTATACCGATGACCTTCATTATGTTTTTCCCTTTAAGTATACTAATGGAAAAACTTAATGTCATCAATCTCCCCCTTTGACATTAGTATCAAAAACTAATATGTGCAACATACTTGATGCATTAGTATGTACACCTATGTATACTTCTTCCTTAGTCATAAAATGACTCCCCCTATGCATATGCCGATAAGTGTAAGTTTATGTACATGTCTATCTTGTTGTACATACATTATACATATCCTCAATGTATTTGTACATATGTATGCATTCCTCCTTTTTCTTACTAAAGTATATTGTACATATGTATACATTCCTCCTTTTTTGATAATGAGGGCAAAGGTACTTACATCTTTTCAAAAATGTGAGAGTGTGAGGCTTTATTTTCCTCCATCATTTTCTCCCATTTCTCCTTCAAATTATCAAGAGCCAAATGCTCAAGTGATATCCTCACATGCATGTCATATATGATGTCTACCACATACATCTCTGGGGTTGTGATTAGATTTATTGCATCTGTAATATACTGTTGCAGAGTGGTGAGGTTTGGAAAAATTTGAGCTTGAAGCTCTGTAACCACATTTCTAAATTGAGTCTTTGCATCCCATATTTCTTGTCTTAATCTGTTTACCTCTGTTATCTTTTCATGATGCAGCTTTATAGTGTTTGCATCAGAGGTTAGACTTAGTGCACTAGCTGTTAGATCTGAATCTAATTGTGACAGCTATTCACTACTTTCTTTACTGAAATTTTTTAATGTGCATAATTTATGAACTAAGGTAATAGCTTCAGCAATCATAGGTTCTAATTCACTTTCTATTTCAGATAGCTTTACCTTGTTCTCTGCCACTTCTTGGCTGATCTTGTCAATTAGTTTGAGTTGATACTTCATCTCTGCCTGTTCTTCCATTGCCTTCTCTACATCTACATTCTGATTTGTGATGGCATTGGTAAGAACTACTATTTGTTCCATGACTGATGTGTTATCTTCAATTTTGACATCTGGAAAAATTTGTTTTAGAATATCCTTTGCCTATTCAAGTGCTTGGGCTTCCCTATGTGCCTTTCTCATTTTATCTTGAATTGCCTATCTTTGACACATTACTCCAAACTTTTGAAGTGTTTCAGTATCTAAATTAGATACATCTCACTTGGGTATTTCTATTACCTCATCAAGTGTGATAGCCAAGATATCTTTCTTCAATGCCTTTTTATTTTTCTTCTTTGGCTGGGAGGCAGATTGGTGTACTACCATTTGTAAACCTTGAGGTTGGATTGATTTGGTGGGTGAGGGTCGAGAAGATGAAGCATCTTGCTATTTTTGTTCCGCATCCTCCAACTAGTTTTGTGAAGATGTCTCCTCATTTGCCTTGGGTGTATCAATAAATTTATCTTCTTTTTCTTCCTTGCTTTCATCCTTTTTGAATTTTTCACTCTTTTCTTTCTCTTCATCCTTTCTCAATATTTCATCTATTTTGTTATCTACTCCTTTGTCTTTTTCAGTAGACACTTCTTGCTGAGTGTCGGTTGCATCTTTCATTTTTGTATCTGTATCCTTTTGAATATTTGATGCATATTTATTTTCATCATTACCCATGTCCTTGGGTATATCATCATCTTTCTTAGATGATTTCTCCTGACTTGATTCAATATCAAAAGAATCGATTAATATGTTCATGTTTGTTAGTGTATTGACTTCTGTATTGTCAGTAGTTGTTTCCTGACTGTCGGTATTGCCCTGTGCAGTATTGATGTCTTCATCCTTTTGCACTTCTTCTGCAGGGTCTTTTCCTATATTGTCATTGACAATATTGTCTAACCATGATTCATCATTGATATCATCAGTTATGTTACCTTTTATTATCAAATCTTCTTTGGTAACTTCTTCTTCTCCGCTCAAGTCAATATGAAGTGGACTTGTTGGATTTTGACTATCCTCACTTTGAGTGTTGTGAAGAGTAGTGTCTGGCCATTCTTCATCAACAACGTTAGTATGTTTGGGGCATGCTAGATTACTCTCTTCTCTATCCAATTCCATAGATGAGTCATCTTGTATATCTTTAATGATGATTTGTTCCTTCTCCGGGCTAGCTTCCTTAGTGGGATTTTTGAGTATCTTGCACCACTTCTTAATGCTATTTTGGTCAAGATCAATTATCTTACCCTTGAGAAATTCATATGGTCTCATTTTTGGAGAGAACTCCTTTTCATACTTCTTCATCATCTCAATTATTTCTTCCTTATTTGTATCAGGAGGCATAAGAGTTACAAGTATTCTTTCTCTTATTTCCTTTTCCTGATGTAGTGCAAAGGTCCATCTAGTTGACAATCTCTGTGATAGTTCTTTGGGAACATCATATTCTAAGAATTCCAGTGGAACATAATAATTTTTTCACATTTTTGCAATTATTTCATCTTCAATCTTATTTTGATCCTCTGTACTAAATTTTAACCATTTCCTAATGTTAGGATCAGAAATAGATTGTGATTTTGAAATATTCTTGCATATTTTATCAATTATTGTAGGCACCAAAGGTTATTTTTCCTTTTGTATTTCTACATCATAATCATCCATAGCTGATTCTTCTAGATCTTCTTGAGTTTTAGTCATCTTCCTCCTTTTGGTCTGTCTTACTTTTGGAGGAGTTGGTTTTCTCTTGTATATCCTCACTCTTCCTTTCTGTAATGGTGAAGGAGTTGAATCTTTTGCAGTCTAGCTTCTTGTTCTTGAAGCGGCTGTTGTTCTTTCTCTTTTGGGTGTAGGAGGAGGTGGAGAATCTGACTATGTTCCCTCTGAGTCATTCTTTACTTCTTCTTCACTGATAGGTGACTGTCCTTTGGTTTTTTCCTCCTTACCCTCTATTTCCTCTTCACTTTCTTCTGTAACTGCAAGTTGCTTGGTTAAGTTTTTGACCATCTTGTCCTTCTTGTTTATAATATTCTTAAAAATAAGATTTTTCTTGATCTTTTGTTTGGCTTCCTCATAGGTGCCAAATCTTTCTTTTTTGTTGTCAGTTGGTTCATTTAATAGTGCCTTGATGCACTCATTGGCTTGTCTTGATTTGATCTCATATTCTAAATGTGAAAGGAAAGACTTCCTAGGTACTATTGCTTGGATATATGTGAAATCACTATCTACCATAAAAAATATGTCCTCTTTGTGTTCTTCTATCAAAATTTTAGGTATCCTTGTTCTAGCTTGCAACATTTCCTTAATGCTTTTGAAATACTCATTCATTATATCATAAAAGTTTGTTCCTAGTAACTCTATATGCTCACATATCTATATGGTTTGTATCCCATACTACTTTGCCTATGGAAGGAAAGTATTCTTCAAAGTAAAAGAATATACACATAATGAGGGAACCAAACTTACAAGTGTTTGTTCTTGAAGATCTTATGGTGTTCATGTTCTCCTCAAGTTCATTCAACATGATCTCTGCAAGATCCATCTTCTCTCCTTGTTTGATGATTTATAATGTTGTGCTCATAGTAGTTCTTGATATGTTATTCATTGTACTTACCTGGAAGATTTTGTACCCTACCACACATGCACAAAACATGAGTTCTGTGTCAGTGATGGTGTTGACCTTGAGAGCTCTTTTGTCTGATTTTGCACTTGTTAGCTTTTCTACTTCCTTCAGAGATGGGTGCTTGTGAGCTTGTGGTTTTTCAGTTATAGGATATCTAGTTACTGCATGAATAACATCCTTTGTTATTCAATTTGGCTTATTAAGCCATAGAGTCTGGTTATGCATTCTGTTGAGAACTATCTTTATCCATTCTATTTTGAAAACTCTGGGAAAGTGTAATGCATTCATGAGTCCTTTCACTTCTAGATGCTTGTGCTCTTCTTTGAGGTTTCTAGCTTCATCACATAGTGCCTTGTAGGCATTATCTAGGTCTAGATCTCCCAATTCTGAGATCTTGTAGTGTATATAGGACCTTACATCTTCTACCAGTAAAACCCTAGGTGGGATTATGGAGAATGCTCCAAAATCATCAGGTTGTGATGCAATTTTTGGGTGCAGCTTGTATTTTGGTTCAACACAAGTGCCTCTACTCATAAGCTTGATTGCTTTCTTCTTATCTTCCTTAATCTTTTCAACTCTTGAATTTGATGCCATCGTGTTAGACAAATTTAGGGTTTTTCATAAATCAAACAGTGCGGTCGGTGAATGTAGGTACTTACTGAATCTTTGTGATTGCCCATGAATCCTTAGACTGGTGTTTAGAATCTTGTTGGAGTTTCTCTTCAATTTTTCTCTTCAATCACTCTGTTGGGCTCTCTTGGTTGCTCAAAAATTGCAGGTGTGAAATGAGTTTAGTCGTTGGTCTTTTATAACCTTTGTGCCCTAAGTTGTCATTAATGCTCACCAACTCATCGGTATTCAAAGACTGAGTTCATCGGCTGAGGCATAAATAACATCTTTGGTGTAGGCATAAAGTGTTGAGTTTGCCAGTAGCTTTGATGACTTCACTGATGATTGTCGGTAAAGTGGTGAAGACAACTTTTGTCAGCTCAAGAATCACCGATGTCCATTGGTTTACGCTCAGCCACTTGACTTTTGTGTAAAAACCAATACATTCTGGTAAGTAGTGTTAACTTTTATGTGTGTGTTCACTGATGCATATTTTGTACCCAATAACCGATGGTTGTTTTTCAATAACATTTAAAAGTGACAATATAGTGCATCTTTAATAATGTTGATTTGTCTATATGATCAATATGTAAATGGAACTGATGTAAAATATAACTTTTCATATTGCAGTTACATACTTACTTGTGCAATTTAGTTAGAAATGGTGATGCCGCCAGATCCATTGGATGGGGCGTCATCATTTGCATTACTTGTTCCAGCACCTTCAGTGTTTGTGCCTTTTACCCACATCTTGTTCCTCATCTTCTTGATGTCATAAAAGGTATTTCCATTGGGATAAGTGCTTGCTTCTGTCAGTTAGTCTTTGCAATCTTTTATCACATGTCCAACTTTATGACAATGTAAACATGCCATTCCAGGATTGAACCATCCTCTTGGTTTTCTAGTCCATTTTCTCATATATTTAGCAGATATATGACCATACCATCCACATGCTATGCAATTTACCCATGTGTTATAGTCCCAAACATATGAGTTACCTTTTCTTGTTGGTTTGTAGCCATTATCAGGTTATTTTGGTGTCCACGCCTTTTTATTCTTTTTCCAGCATTCTTGATATGTATGTCCATTCATTTTTCAAGTAGGACAATACTTGTCCATATAGGTTTCCTTCTTTAGATTTTTTACCTTGGATCTGCAATCATATGCCTTGTGTCCTTTCTTGTGACATTTATAACAATTACTAATGAAAATAGATTGTGATTGAGGAATACCTTTCATTTTGTTTCTGCAAACGTTTGAGGTGTGGCCTAGTTTTCCACAGTGATTGCATGATAGCTTCTTGGTTCTTGGAGTTGCATATACATTCTTTTGATTTGATTGGTTTGATGACTCTCCATTGTCGGTGTAACCTATTTATGTATAGTTGTTGACTCTTCTTTGTCCGTCAAGGAAATCATTCATTCTTTTGTTGCTATCTTCAGCTTTCTTGATCAATTCATTGTTTTGATTCTGAATTCTGACTTCATGCTTTAGTTTCCCATTTTCTTCCCTTAGCTCACCGATGATCTATATTCTTTCAATGACTTTAGTATTTAATATGTTTTCTTCTTGACTCATAAGAATAATCTGGTTGGTAATCTCATGGTGATGCTCAGTAAGTCTTTGAATCTCTGATTCTTTTTCTTGTAGCTTTTCTATTATTTTCCTCCTATCATCAATAGCCAATGTTCTCTCTGATTCAACTTTTCTTGAATCATTCATGACATCAATAATTTTTACCATCTGAGTTTCTTGACCGATTTGCAGCATTTTGATTTGCTCTGTCAGATGTAGATTGACTTCTAGTAGACTTGTGATCTCTTCTATTGATGTGTCTGAAGCTTTGCTCATTGATGATTCAGTATTGTTGAAGTTATCTAGGATCTCCTGTTCTTGATAATATTTTTCATTAAGCTTAGTTGCCATGATCTTTCTTTCATCAAGAAACTTTCTCATGCTTACTCTCGCCTCTTTATACTGCTCATACTAAATCTAAATTTGCAATTGCTCATTCTCAATAGTCTTGTCCAGTCTGTACTTTTCCATCATGTGGATCTTTCCTCTTAAGTCTTTAAGCTTTTCAAGAAAGAGACTTAGCTCTGATACCAATTGTTGGAATTATTGGAATGATGTACTGAGAGGGGAGGGGTGAATCAGTACCT
>MU225369.1:2058952-2073154 GCA_018584345.1 Thuja plicata
AGACTTAGCTCTGATACCAATTGTTGGAATTATTGGAATGATGTACTGAGAGGGGAGGGGTGAATCAGTACCTCTAAAACTTTTTATGTGATTGGCCCATTAACCTTTGTGTCATCAGATTTGTATACACCTATCTATATGTTCATCTTTGATTATGTATGTGTGATCATAATATAAGTTCTTTATATGTATAAACATTCAAGAAACATTCATGAAAACAAACAACACATAACACATGATATGATATCATAGAAAACTCCTATTAGGAAGTAAAAGCTACGGTGGGGATGTCTACCCACAAAAATTCACTATTTGCAGATAAGAAGGAAGCCAATAAAGGCTTACAAATGATCACTTCTGATGATCTACCTTCTTAAGAGTATTAGAGTGGAGACCTGTTAGGATCTACTTCATTTGAAGCTTTAGCAACACCGTTAGGTGTGCACTCTATTAAGAGATTTATCAAAGAACTGTTAAGTCCACCTTCTACAAAAGGATTTCTTTTGTGATGCACTTGTTAGAGTGCAACTACAATATAAATGTTGATCTGATAGTGAATGCAATCTCTAATTGTTGATAACAGATCATGTATAGCTTACAATTTATGTATGTAATCACCTTGAGTGATTGAGTAATGTCATGCCCCAAAATCTGGGCACTCATACATTATCTAATGAACATAAATTTCTCTTAAATAATATACATGATAATATATAAAACAAATTTCTTAATTCTACCATAAGTTCTCTATTAATATTATGGTTGAGTTATAAAACATTAATAACTTTACTTTAAGGGTATTACTTTCCCAATCTAGTTAGTTTTATTACTAGGATAATTTATTTAATAATATATCCATTTAATCCTTTTACTTAAGTGTAAATATTAAGTGGTGTACATAATCCTTTTAGTATATCTAGGAAAATACTACACTAACTTAAGGGGGTGTTGTCCTTCGTTAAATTTACACTTTTGCATATTACACAGAGTAAATTAATTGAATGTTTAACACCTTAACATTAACAAAAAATCTATAATCTCTAAGATTTATTTCCTTGTCACTTTAATACAACATTAGTAAACTAATTTTGGAGTAGCAAATCATGCAATTATTGATACAAGTATATAGAACAAGTTTTCTCTTTTATTACAAGGAAATAGTGAATATAATTCCTTCAAAATACATTAGCCTTAATACAAGGGAATTACAAATTTCCAATTCCTTTGAATGTTTCAAGAAGAACTTTAAACCAAAAAGTGACTTTTGAGAATGGGGTTACAACCAAGATTCCAAAACACCACATCCAGGAGCTTTCTCAGGACCTGCAAAAACTTCAAGGTTGACCATGGAAGCTCACCTCCCAACCTAGGCCTTTGCAAGGCCACCCCCGAGCTAGGGGATCCAGAACTGAACCGGGATACATGCATACATAACAACCATGAAATTGAAAATAGGAACACAAGAAAATACCCATTACCCAAGGATATACATAGGTCTCCAAAAGACCTGAAACAAAGGGGTGAAAGAGCACTACCACGAGAGGAGAAAGCCAATAATACAAAATACGTACACTAAGAATAGGCCACACATGGCCTCAACATTCCTAAGCACCACATATATAATCTTGTTCCATGGCCACACATGGACTCATGAAAAAATTTCTACCCTTCACCTCCATGCCCTATGGTGGCAACTGGAGTAAATTTACCTTTCTTTCACAAAACAAGTTATGGCTTCAAGCCTTCCAAATTTTCTTATGAACCCCAAATTCTATTGGGGATTCTTTGCATCATGGGCACCCATATACCCATGTACATCCCTCCACACATGGGAGACTCTACACTACTTGGGTAGATCACTAACTTTCACCCCATCAAGGATACCCGACCCTCCCAAGGGTGAATAAGCCTTGAAGAACCCCATATAAAAATAATCACAAAATAAATACAAGACTGAACACATAAACTCCATGAAAACCCATGAAGCTAAAAACAATAACATAAAATTTAATCATGAATTTCTCAAGTTATGTACAAAATCAAACAAGAACTACTCCTAACTATGCTAATAAGGAAACTCACCTCAAATCCAAGCTATGGTAAATGCAATGTGGTTTGTGAAGAGCTTCTTCTTCTCATCCTTCCTCCTCTCAAATCTTACTCCTACAAATGAATCTGTCTCTAAAAGTAGAGAGTGGGTGTGTACCCAAAACTCCCTCTAAGGCCTTCCTTATATAGGCATCCTTCCTAAAATATCAGGAGTCATAAATGGAGGGAAGACTCTAATCCATCTACTCTCCCCACTTGCCTCCTTCATAAATGGACTTAAATGTTTGTAAGGAAAGAAGGGATGGCTTAACCAAAGTCTTCCAACTCTCCAAATTCTCCACTTCCCAAAATGGTGACTTTAGGGGAGTCATAAATGAGTTTGAAGACTCTTAATGGGCTGAAAATGACCCCTAACCCCTAAGGTACCAAGTGGGGTAGTTAGTTTTGACCCTAGTTACTCTCTGGGAGCCCAAATGACCCTCCTAAACTCCACACAAGGTTAAATCTCGAAAATCCAACCCTCAAGACTCAATCTAATCTCTCTTGACTCAATCTTATCTTCCTAAACCTTAGGGTAAGCATAGGGACTATACTAGGTAACTCTTGGATAAGGTTAAGCCTATGCTAGTCACATTCACTAGCCATGCCAACACATAGAGTGCACATGTGTCAAGTGACACAAAAATTTCACATGAGCATGACTTATTACACATTTACTTAATTAAATAAATTACAATCGTACACCACACTTTTACAAATAAAAATACAATACAACAAGGTCCATGTCTCTTTATATAGATAGGGCCTTAGCATCACAGTTTTCACATAGGTCCATTCCTGAATCCCCGATCAGTACCATGGTCAACTTTCCTGCACACTCATTGCACACATTACTAGGTCCAATAAATCAACATTTAAACATATCAAGATACATAATGTAAATTGAATACACATTCACTCACATTTTCATTGATGATTCATTGAATTTAAACAATATCTCCGTCTAATCTATATGCATAAACATAACTCTTAATAAATCTGCATTACTGATATTATCTAACATCCACTTACTAATCCAATATACTAGATCATCAAAACTAAGTCCTAAATGGAATTCTGCATCACTCACACAAAGTATCTAATAGATTCCTCGATTACATAATCAGGTGTTGTATACAATAAAAGGATTCAATAGATCCATAAAGAATTCATGCTTCCCAATAGTCCAACTATAACAAAATCTAAATCGACAAGAGAACATATAAATGAGAAATAGTGTTAAGATTATGTCAGACTGGGGTAGGCCTCACAGTAATACCTTGTCTCTGCTCGTCGGTAGCTTTTCTGTGTTCTTGATAACTGTTGTGATCTATTTCTGAACTTTGCATGAATTCTCTTCTACTGCTTCGATTCTCTCCATAGCTACTATCATTCTTCAAATGATTACAAGTCCTTGTTATTAAAAATGATCTAACATATATTTATACTATTTTCTAGCTCTATTCTTGATTCACGCTTTTCAAATTAACTCTAGATCCAATGTTTACAACTTGACCTTGATATTTAGTTAGATATGTTTTAGATCCATTAGGATGCTTTAAAACATTTACAATATGCTTTCTTCACCCTTAAGTTAATATTTAAAATAAATAAAAACTCTATAAATAGAATTACATTGCTTTATCTGACGTGTAAAAATTAGATCCACTTTTTATGGGTTCTCTAATTGACTGTCGGTTCTGATGGTCAAGCTACTCTGTCAGTCTGTCAGTTTTCTTCTCCATTGGTGTTCCTTACTTGAATTGTTCGTTGGGTATGCCTTTTCTACTCTGTCGGCGATGTTATCAAAACTATATCATCGGTTATGCTTATCATTGGTAATTTCTATACTTAGTATTTTCACGTTAGACACTTTTTCCTGTCGGGTATGCTTGTTGTTCGCTAGTTATGCTTACTTTCGGGCGGTTATGCTTATACTGATGACCTTCATCATGTTTTTCCCTTTAAGTATACTAATGGAAAAACTTAATGTCATCAATTTATAGCAAATCTCCAATCTAATCTCCTAGAGATCTTCTTTCCAATTGGACAAAGAAGCTTTAAATCAATTAGTTATCTCCAGCTTTATCTGGATGATTAAAACAATGATAAGTATCCGTTAACTCTATCTTTAGCTTCTTGATAGCTAAACATTTTGTCATTTTCTGAACTCTCTGTTCTATCGGTCAACACTTTAGTTAGTCATCGGTGATAACTGACTGTTCCATCTGTGTGACTTTAGTTGTCATCGGGATCTCCGTCCTTGTCTTCTCTGTCGGGCAACACTGAAATTATGTCTGTCGGGTTACTCTATTTTTTTCTCATTGGGAAACACTATAAATTTTCTTGTTGGTAATGTTGTTCATTTCCTCGTCAAGTAACACTATGACTCTGTTATTTTACTCTGACCGTCGGGTGCACTACGT
The DNA here is from genome assembly GCA_018584345.1 of Thuja plicata. Classification (NCBI taxonomy): domain Eukaryota; kingdom Viridiplantae; phylum Streptophyta; class Pinopsida; order Cupressales; family Cupressaceae; genus Thuja; species Thuja plicata. Next base: position 2,063,467 of record MU225369.1, read on the forward strand.
CAGTGTATACAGTCACTTAGTGAATACTTGACTTGTATGCATTACTGATTAGCATAGCCTTGATTCATGAGTTCTTTGAAGTCTTTGGTAGTATCTCCATGACCATACAGATTATATTAAGTTGACATCAATGACAATACTATACATTAACTGATTTAATGCCTTGCATGAACATTAACTTAACATCTTCAAACATTCAATCAGTTATATGTCATCAATCTCTCCCTTTGGCATTGATGGAAACATACTACATTATCATACTATACTATTTACAAATACAATATGAAATATACAGTTTCATCAAGATTTCCTAATGTAACTAATACAAATGGCTGGTTTTCGGTAAGCTCAAATAGCTTTGATTTTATTCTTGTAGCTTTCTTATGTCTTCAATCCCTTTACTAGATGGATGTAGAATCTTTCTTTCTTTGATGTGATGTGTTCTCCTTCTGTTTCAAACTCTCTCCCTTTGATCATTCTCCTTTCTTTTGAGGTTTTCTCTCCCTTTCTATTTTCTCTCCCTTTCTGGTTACTTCTCTTTGATGGATATGATCTCTTCCTGAGATGGTAATGGATAAACTCTCTCCCTTTATTAGTATGATAATGACTCTCTCCCTTTATCAGCATGATAATAAGATATCTCTCTCCCTTTGACAGCAATGTCAAACATCTTTTTCACAGTGATGCCAAATGGATTCTTTCTATCCATAATATATTTCTTGAATTTCCCATTCCATCAGTAACAACTTTGGTGCTTATAGTAGATAAATACCTTATTGTGTATAGATTTATATTTGAACTCCATCTTTCTACTTGCATCAACATGAATGATATTCAGATAATATGTAGGCTGATGTAGCCTTCTAGTCAGCTTACTGACCAGTAGACAAGGGTCTGGCCCCTAGTCTCTTTCTCAAGTACTCAAATGCATCCTTAGGCAATGGCTTGGTGAAGATATCGGCCAATTGTTCCTTTGATTGCACATACTCAAGTATCACCTCTTTTTCCTGAACTTGTTCTCTTAAATAATAATACTTGATGGAAATATGCTTTGTTTTGGCATGCATGACTAGATTCTTGGATATGTTTAATGCACTTATATTATCACAATAGATAACTACTGGCTCCAAAATTTTCATATGCATACCTTCCAGTAACTGTTTGATCCATGCAATATTTGAGCAGTTTGCAGCAGCAACAACATACTCTGCCTCTGCAGTAGATTGTGAGATGTATCCTTGTTTCTTTTTGATCCACGTGACAAGTCTATCACCCATTAAGAATGCTCCCCCAGTTGTGCTCTTTCGGTCATCAAGATTTCCATCCCAATCAGCGTCGGTAAAGACCTTAACTTCAAATTTGCCTTCTATTCTATACCATAAGCCATATTCCTCGGTATTCTTCAGATATGTTAAAATTCTTTTCATAGTAGTCATATGTTATTATCTGGGATTAGCAAAAAATATAGCAACTATTCCTACTGCATGTGCAATATCTGGTCTAGTATGTACAACATACATGAGTTTTCCAATCATTGATCTGTAAAAAGTTTGATTTACCATTGATGACTTGTCCTCCTTTGTCAGCTTACATCCAATTGACATCAGTGTTCCAACTAGTTTGGATTCTTCCATCTTGAATATTTTTAGTACTTCTTTGATGTACTTGAATTGTGTAATGAAAATACCTTCATCTTGTTGCATGATCTGCAGACCAAGAAAGAACTTGATCTCTCAAAACATAGACATCTCAAAATCTTTTCTCATCTCATTTGCAAATGATTTGCATAGCATATCATTGCCTTCAAATATGATGTCATCAACAAATATCTCAGCAATCAAAATGTTAGCATGAAAATCTTCCTTCAAGTAAAGATTATTGTTTTCACTAGTCCTTACAAATCCAATACTTATAAGATAGGAATGAAGTCTTTCATACCAAGCTCGGGGTGCTTATTTCAATCTATATAGAGCTTTGTGAAGTCTACATACCATGTCCCTCTTGTCTGGATCAACAAACCCTGTTGGTTGTTCAATGTATACCTCTTCTTCAAGTATTCCATTCAGGAATGCAGACTTGACATCCATTTGATATACCTTGAATCCTTTATATGCAGCATAGGAAATTAATATTCTTACTCCTTCTAGCCTAGCAATGGGTGCAAAGGTTTCTCCATATTTAATTCCTTCTTCTTGTGCATACCCCTTACGTACTATTCTTTCTTTATTTCTGGTGACTTCTCCATTCTCATTTAGCTTATTCCTGAATATCCATTTTGTACCAATGACATTTTTGTCATATGGTCTTGGTACAAGTGCCCATGTGTTGTTTTTCTCTATCTGTTCAATCTCTTCATTCATAGAACTTATCCATTCATCATTACCTAGTGAAAAAATGACAAATTTGGGCTCATAATCACAAATAAGACATCTTGTATTTAGAGACTTACTTCTAGTTCTCATACCAGCCTTTTTATCTCCTATGATCTGGTCCCGTGGATGGTTCCTCCTGACATATCTTGCAAGTACAAGTTCATCTCTTTTTCTATCAACTTGATCATCATTTTTTTCTTCAATCTGTTCTCCATCAATTATTGCATCATCTTGAGCAATATTCTGATTGTCGGTATTTGCAGCTTGATGCTCGGGTGCAATGATCTGTTTCTTGGGAGCTCTACATTGTTGGTTGGGTAGAGTGTCAGGTTCCTCATTGTAAGTAAACCTATTGTATTCCTCTGGTTCTTTACTTCTTTCCTTTTCATTCCTCTCTGCAAATTCATCTATCTTTATATTTGCACTTTCAACAATTTTGTTAGAGGCTTTATTTAGACATTTATAAGCCTTGCTCTTGGTAGAATACCCTAAAAATATTCCTTCATCACTCTTGGAGTCAAGTTTTCCATTTCTATCATTTTTTAAGATATAACATTGACTGCCAAAAAATTTAAAATAATTTACATTGGGTGTGTATCTATACCATACCTCATAAGGTGTCTTTTTGGTGTCTTTCTTCAATTGTACTATGTTTAATGTGTAAATAGTAGTACTGATAGCTTCCCTCCAGAAGATTTGGGTGATCCCTTTCTCTATCATCAGTGTCCTTGCATAATCAACTATGGATTTGTTCCTTCTTTCAGTAATTCCATTCTGTTGTGGTGTTCTTGGTGTAGAGACTTGTCTTTTGATTTCATGCTCATTACAAAAGTTAGTAAATTCATCTGAAATAAATTCCCCTCCTCTATCTAATATTAAGAACTTTAAATCCTTACCACTTTGCTTCTCAACCATTGCTTTGTACCATTTAAACATCTTAAATGCTTCTACTTTATCTTTTAGAAACATGACACACATTTCCTTATTGCTCTCTGCTCTTATATCCTGATGATGGATCATGGAGTGTGATCCAAAATGTTGATGCTAAAAACATACACATTCTAAGCCAGAAATTCAACTCTAAATGATTGTCATCATTCTAGAGTAATCATCAACAAAGAGAATAAAATATCTATCTCCATAATAACTCTTTGTCCTCATAGGTCCACATAAATCGGTATGGACTAATTCTATAATTGCATCAGATGTATGGGTTTTTCTTTTAAAACTAGACTTTGTCATTTTACCTTTTTGATAATTCTTACACATGATGTTGTCAGGCTTGGTCATCGTCGGTAAGCCTCTGACATTTCTCTTTTTTCTAATCTTTATCATGTTGTCAAAGTTCAAATGACATAATCTTTTGTGCCACAACCATATGTCTTCATTTGTAGCAATCAAACAAGTGGAGTCAGTGTCATTCAGATAGAATAAGTTACCTTTTGTCTACTCACCGATACCAATCAAATTTCTTGATTTAGTGAAGATCTTTGCCTTCTTATTTTCAAATGATACTCTGTGACCAGAATTATTCAACTGAGAAAAAATCAATAGATTATAATTCAATCCATTTACCCAATAATCATTTTCACATTTTATCTAGTTATTCAACATTATTGTTCCTCTACCTTCAACTGAACAAGGTGTGTCATTACCCATTCTTACTGAACCACCTTTATAGTATTCAAAAGTCTCAAAAATTTTCTTATCACCAGTCATATGGTGAGTGCAACCACTATCTATGATCCAAACATCATTTTTTCTAACTTTAGATATGAGAGTTGTTTCTACATACCTTTCTTCATCATTATCTAAATCATCCTTTATAGCCACAAACACCATCTTGATGTCTTCTTTAGATTCAGTGTCAGTATCATCATCTTTGCATTTTTCTAGGTAACTAGCCTTCTTTCCTTTGTCCTTATAGTCTCAAGTATCTCTTCTTTCTGATTGTCGGTAGCTTCTATAATCACCTCTGTCAGATTTATTTTCAAATGATCTGTCATTACTTCTGTCATCTTTTCTTCTATTAATACATCTTGCAGCAAAGTGTCCAATCTCTTTGCAATTAAAACAAACAAGTGGTAATTTACCTTTGCCTCTCTGCATTCTTTTGGCCATAAGTGCTTCAATTTCCTCAAGGTCATCTTCTTCACTTTCACTATCACTATCTTTTCTCATAGTGTTTTTATGACTTGATTTACTTATTCTCACAGAATACTTGAATGCAAACTCTATGTTTGGTAAGACACTATTATCAAAGTTGTTCATCTCAAATGAAATCAGTCTTCCAATTAAACTCTCTAGAGTAACATTGCTATTTTCTAATGCTCTCATTTCTTGAATGGCAGATACTCTAATAGCATAAGTAGGCAGTAAGGTTCTTAGAATTTTACTTACCACTGTATCTTCTTCTAGTACACCGCCAACTTCTCGGATAGCATTGACTACCTCTTTGATTCTTTTTCTATACAGAGTGATGTTCTCACCTTCTTTCATCTTGAGATCATCAAACTTTCCTCTAAGGCTTTCTGCCTTAGCTCTCAAAACATTTTTTTCACCACCATGCACAAGCTTCAATTTGTCCCACATCTACTTTGTAGTTTTGCAGGTTTTGACATTTTCAAATTCAACATCGGAGAGTGAGGAAGAAAGTTCTATCATCATGTCATTGTGCTCATGCTTCTCTCTCATTTTCTCAACCATTGGTGCTCCTGTGAGAAACACATATTCAGTATCTAATTATCGAGTAACATCATTACCAATACCTGATAAGTGGAGTCTTATTCTACTCTGCCATGAAGAAAAATTATCTTTGTTCAACTTGGCAACATCTTTTCTGTTCATCTTGTGATCTTTAGCTTAGGTCTTGAAACCTTCCTTCTAAGCACACAAGCTCTGATACCAATTGTTAGTAATAACTAAGAGGTGGGGTGAATTAGTGGCCTCAAAAATTAATCCTTAAAACAACCCTTTAAACTTATAACCATAAATTATGTCTCAAGTTATTTTCTTTCCTACAAGATGAATGCCATGAAATACTTATATCAATTTACTACTTGTTGGATTTCTCTATTATACCTTCTTTTGTATGTTTACCGATAAGCAGTCATCTATTTACTGAAACACATTAAATATACAGAGTATATCAATAAATCCAGAATCAACTATGTAAGATACAAAATAGTAAAAAAATGAATCATACACACATAACACATGGATTTTAAATGTGGAAACCCTATTAAGGGAAAAACCACTGGGACCAGTACCCCAAATTTTCATTCTTCTAAAGTGAGCCCTGTTAAGAGCCAACCCTGTTAAAGGTTACAAACACACTGTTAGGTGTGACCTTGTTAGAGGATTTATAAATAGTTTTTCAACTAGTATTCGGTATCTAATGCTATCATCCTTGATCAAACACTCACTTGGCCTGTCAATAGGTATCGGGCATATCTAATGCTACTTTTGTGATCAAACTTTTTGATACTCCTTGGGATGTATCTCAATTGAAAAATACTTTTAAGTCCTACTCAGTTAAGAGGCTTATATGTTTCAATGGTTAAACTGAAACACTAATGATCTCTTCATACACACAACTCAATTTCAAATTTTCAGATCTATTGTAGGTCCATTACTTCATTGATTAATATAATCAAATACATACCTTTTCTCCACACTTGTTCTTCTCTGTGGTGCTTGTCTCACTGTTTGTCGGTGTCTGCAGAATCTAGCTCTTCCTTTAGCTTGTTGATCAAGATTGAATGAATACTTTCTTCTCCATCATATTTTCTTTAGCATCTCTCCTCTTCTCTTGTTCACCCAACACACACAATTCATAATGAATTGGGTTTGTCTCTTATAGATATGATTTCCTCTTTTCTTGGCTTTCTTAATCTTGGTGTGTTCAACAATCTTTGCCAATAGATTTAAAGCAAATCTCCAGTTTGATCTCATAGAGATCTTCTTTCCAACTGGACAAAGCATCTTTAAATCAATTACTTATATCTGGCTTTATCTAGATGATTAAAACAATGATAAGTATCTGTTAACTCTATGTTTAGCTTCTTGACAGCTAAGTATTTTGTCATTTTCTGAACTCTCTGTTCTGTCGGTCAACACTTCAGTTAGTCATCGGTGATAACTGACTATTTTTTCAGTGTGAATTTAGTTGTCATTGGGATCTCTATCCTTGTCTTCTCTATGGGGCAACACTAAAATTATGTCCGTCGGGTTACTCTATGTTTTTCTCGTCAAGCAACACTGTAACTTTTCTCATTGGTAATGTTGTTCATTTCCTCGTCAGGCAACAATGTGACTCTATTCTTTTACTTTGTCCATCGGGTGCACTCTGTCAATGTATATAGTCACTTAGTGAATACTTGACTTGTATGCATTACTGATTAGCATAGCCTTGATTCATGAGTTCTTTGAAGTCTTTGGTAGTATCTCCATGACCATACAGATTACATTAAGTTGATATCAATGACAATACAATACATTAACTGATTTAATGCCTTGCATGAACATCAACTTAGCATCTTCAAACATTCAATCAGTTATATGTCATCAATTATAAGTCATTCAACTGATGGAAACCTCCCTTTTAACATTCTAACTACCCAATGAATTTTCACATTCCAAGTTGCATTCTTGACATCTTAGACAATGATGACTTTTACATGATTTTGCAACTTTTACATATGATTCAAATGACCCAGAATTTCTCTTATTACATTAAAAACTGTCTCAATAGACCTTATTAAACACACAAGACTTAAAAACTCACTAAAACCTACCACTTAACTACCTTATGAAAACACCATGGGGTTGGTGCCCCTACAATTAGTTGCAGAGGTTTTGGAGGTGTTGAGCAACAAGGTATGGATTTTTTTTTATTGTTTGAGATTTATTCCTTAAGAACATTTTTTTTTTGTGATTGTAACAAAGATTACATAACTGTTGTATTATTTTAAATTAATGCAAGCTATCATTTATAGTGGTCTTCTTTGTGTTGCATATGAATTTTTATGTATTTGATGAAGGATCTTTAAGTATATGTGTTTAGTTTACATAAAACCATTGTTGAAACTTCTTGTTTCTTGTTTTAGTGGCCACATATGACTCTATTAGCCAATAAGACATGGGTTTTGAAGACTCAGACCTTTCACATACATTTCAAATCATCACTAATCGATTTCCTGCAGCATAGGTCGAAGTAGTAGTAGATTAATGGTGGTTGTTTTGATTCAATATTTCAAACCAAGGATGAATATTAAGTAATTACATGTTTTGTGAATCATTTCAAAATTTTCATACATTTATTTAATTTTTTTTATATCTTAATGAAGACAAAATCCCATTTCAACAAACTTATGTTAATCAGGTATGCACAATTTGTTTTGCAGCTAATACTTGTACAAGAAATGTTATTGTTAGTGAGTATTTACTTTATTTACATGTAATAAGCATAATGAGTGGTGGCATTTCATTTTTCTCTTAGTTTTAACTTCCATTTTTTATGTACTTTTGAGTATATAACTTGGTTTGTTCGTTTATGAATGTTAATATAGTTTCTTTGAATTCCTACTGTGATAGTGATCTCAATAACTGATCACAAAATTTTGTTTTCCTTCAAAGTTAACTCACAAATCATACATGGAAGACCCTTAGAATCATTATGATAGTGAAATGATTAATCATTTCTTTATGGCCTTTATTCCTGTCATTGTTTTGATAGGGTCTAGCTTACCCTTTTTCACCATACCACCTACCACAAAGAATGCACTAGTAATTTTGTAGTTGCATGTTCCAGTCATGTAGGATGATTTTATCTTGAAGATATTGCATTTATACTCACATGATCTTTTCACTTGACTGTCTCTCATATACATGGTCTTTGATAATTCTCTTTCACTAGACCTGTTGATATTCTACATCTCCGAGCTCTTTGTTTATTGCTCTTGTAGTTGCTACTACTCATGTCACACCATTATGATTTCATTAATATGCTTGGTGGTCTTGAAGTTATGTTTCATACCACCTTTTCAACATTAAAAATCACTGTCATTTGATCATTTATAAAACACAATGCTCTATTTAAAGTAATAAATGCAATTGTTTTCTGATTTTTTATTCATGACTACAAAGATATCATAATTGCTTTGAATGCTCTTTGTGTATTCTCCATGAATCCATTATTAATATGAAGACCCACTGCTCTTTTCAAAAATGATCTCTCTTCCATTGAGATTTGGCATTCTTTGTATGCCAAAAATTTCTAACATGTAAAGATTTGTTATTCTTTACACATGTATTGATTTTATTTTTCTAAATACATGCATCCATTAATGATGTTCCTTGTCATTGATTCTCGTAGTTGTTCCTTTGGAAGAAAAATTGATTTCATCACATCTCAATCATTGTTTTCACAATGAATATGTTAACTTTTCATGATGCTCATAAATGAAATACCAAATCTCTTTTAAACTCCTTGTTCTTTCCATAAAAACTTGATGTCCAAATCTTTAAAATTGATCTTTGTTCATTGACCTTTCATGCTTCATTTTAAAAAATCTGTTATTTCCTTTAGAAAAGCTTGTTGTTCATTGGTAAAGAACTCTGATATTATTTTATTAGCCTCTATTTCTTCAAAGAGGTTTCCATTTTAGAGTTTTAAATCTGCTCATTTATGATGCACTACTTCTTGAAATGTTGTTGTTCTTGAGTTTTAAACCAATGTTTACTCCTTGAAAATAATTATAATTGTTTCTTATCATCCTGTAGCTATGGTATTTGTCTTATGTATTTCATATATATATATATATGTTACTGTTCCTGCAGACATTCAAAATTTATTTTGTGATTGTTCCTGCAACCATTAAAACTCTGTTATGTGACTATTTGTTAAAATGGAAAATAAATTCAAGACAGGAACAAATTAATTCAATTGAGTAAGGAAAAAGGAAGATTATTATGAATCAAGCTAATCCTTAGAGCATACACCAAAATGAAATAACAAAGGAGACAAGAAGTTTTGAAGGGGGAAAAGCATAAAAAAACCCCCGTGATATTATTAAGAATGGGCTAAAAAGCCTAAGAGAGAGAGAGGAAGAGAATGAGAGAAAAATGCTCATACAATGCTTCAAGAGAATGAGAAACTAAGTGTTGCAAGTGAATGTGTGAAAAAGTGAGTGAGTGAAAAGTGAGTGATGAAGAGAAAAGAAGCATCTCTTATGAAGAGATGAGAAGAAAGGAGTTGCATGTAACTCCCATGTGCATGTGAGCCACATTCATAATGTGTGTGCCACTTGTGCTAT